>JAUTBZ010148405.1:0-11989 GCA_032361785.1 Lepetodrilus galriftensis
TTTTCCACCCACCTCCCCCTCGGTCTTGCTACTAGCACCAAGACCTCATTCTCGTACTGTAACCTATACTTATAGACTATTGGTATCTGTTTATCTCTTATCATCTGCTTATAGACTGTTAGTGTCTGTTCATCTCTTATCATCTGCTTATAGACTATTGGTATATGTTTATATTATGCATATTCTCTTTGTTACAATGACAATGTGTGAGCAGTATTAATACATTTCAATATTTTGGATCTAATTTAGATCATAAAATGTTATATTTTATATCAAATTGAGGTATTTCTGCAATTCTGTTAAGAAATATATTTATATTACCACTTCAACAATGCCAATGATGAAGTATCTGACGACAGAACATGATGTTATTGTTAGTTCCACACCAGCCAGGGGATAGACTATGTTACTGCACTCAGGACTATGTCTATGTCCAATTTGTTCAATCACCTAAAGCTAGTGAATAAAAGTACAGACACAAATTTCTTGCAATGGTGAGCTGATTGCTGACATAGAAGAGAAGGTTGAAGAATGTCACTCTGACTTACTGTTCAAGTTTCTTAAGCAGACACTTTAAAGGTTATTGAACATAGTTTAGTTTTCAAGAAATAATCTTGAATGTTTTATTTCAGTTTATCAGTGTCCTGGCTTCATATTGTCTAATAATTCATCGTAAGCATCCTATTTTAGGGTAACCAAGCAAAAGTAGTTTGTCACTAGACTAACCGTAATCTCAAGAGGATGAAAGAAAGTTTGCATAGCAAATCTACAGGTTGGTATTGTCTATAAGAGAAGTCACTGAAAACATTTACCATCTTGTATCCCATAAATCTAAGACTTACTATAAGATGGTCAATTGAGATATATTTAACCCTCTCCTTGCTGGATTAGGCACAGCTCTTTTGGGCATATGTGGTTCCCCCCAGCATGGATCAGAGGGTTAATATGACCATCTGGGTGGGACTGCAGTCTGTGACATAGGCTAACTATTTGGGTGAGACTATGGTCTGTGACACAGACTAAGGACTACGATATTTGGGTGAGACTAAGATCGGAGTGTGACACAGACTAATATGTCAGACACAGAATCAGAAAGTCTGCCAAAGACATGCACTGTATGGATCTTTCCTTCCTTCATCTACTGAAGAATTCCATGTTTGAACTTGCAATATTGGCATCTATCCGTAGTATTATATACATGTATGTCTTATCTTATTTATTTCGAAGGGACAATAAGACATTTTAAATCATTTTGACAAGAAAAAATAACACTGCCATATTATTATTCATTTTGTTCTATTTCCAAATACTAGTATACATGGGGATCAGACAATTCAACCTGACCATCAGACAATCAACCTGGCCATTAGACAATTCAACTCCTATCAGAAAATTCAAACTTACCATCAGACAATTCAACCTGACCATCAGACAATTCAACCTGGCCATCAGACAATTCAACCTGGCCACCAGACAATTCAACCTGACCATCAGACAATTCAACCTGGCATTAGATAATGATCTGAAATTATTACATGCAGTTGCTATTGTTTTTGGTCTTTTTTTTTACTGTGATGAGGAAAATACAGAAATTACTGAAATGTTGCTTTGAATGGTTAAAGTATGTTATTTAAAACATAAAACAATACGGTAGTAGCATACAAGTAACTTCAAGAAGTCAATATCAAACATTATGCCAATTAGCAGAGAGCAGCTGTTTAATTGGGTCAAATAGTTTGCTAATACTCTGGAATTAATGTCAAATTATATGTTTTTGCCAAAGTACGTTGGAATTCTTTAGTTTTTTCTTACATGGCCTTTACCTACTGCCAATCTCCCTCTCCCCCACCACAATCCCACCTCCCCCCACCACCACCACCCACAGTCACACTATGGAACACAACAATGCTGGCAATGTTAGAAGACTGTGATAATGGCCTTGTTAAGATGTTAAGATGTCATCAAGTACACATGCAGTGTGGCATTGACAACTTAGAGAAATTATTACCAATATATGACAGTGGCAGTGGCATGTGACTGATATAGGTATTATTACATCAGTAATTGGTTACATAGACAGTAATTAGCTACTCAGAGTAATCAATAACTAGCTTCCTGTCATACTGTTTCATCAACAATACCTGTATGTCACTAAGTGAGCCATGACACATAGAATCAATTTAGAGACTTTAGTTAATGTAAAAATTACTAATACAGGTTTTATTACATATTTTACATTGTATAATCCATATTGCCAAGTGAAACATTTCTGGTTACCATGGTGATAGTTTCAAATGAGTTTTTATCACTCCCTTTATGTGAGAGTTACATGGGCCATGAACTCCAGATTCAACATCATTTACTTTTGTTGTTCTTAGGTACAGTATTTTATCTGTGAAGTGGTATTTAGGAAATAGTGTTGTTAAAACTTGTTTTACCATTTTATTTTCTGAATTATTGATAAAACCATCATTATCAGATTTAACTAATAACGGTACGTATAAAATGCTCATCATAAAAATCAAGTTTAATAGCTATGATATCATCATATATTTACATTTATCTTATATAATAAATAACAATGTTTTATGTTTATAAAATATCAACGCTACATTTGTTATAAAGACAAAGTTAATGAGCCAATAAATATTTTCAATCATTAAAGAAACCAAGAAAATTAAAAGAGAAAAAGATGGAAGTAATCATTTGTAAAGACTATCGTACAAAGTCCTGATTCACTATTGTGCGTCTCTTTAAATATATTCACAAGATGTTAAGAAATAGTTTATACTAGAATTTGTAAAATGACTTGTATAATGACTGTGTCCCTTTAACAACATTTTCAACAGGCAATTAAAGGCAATATGAATATGAATTTAATAACCTTCAGGTAGACAGCAGTGTTAGATTGCATCATATATAACATTCTCCTTAAGGCAACAGTTGACAGTTTACATTAATATATAAGTATGCACGATCATGAAGTTTAGGTTTCCTAGTAACACTTATCTTGGATGTATTATTAATGTACAAATGAATTCAACACTGAAAATTACTTGACATTATTATAAGGGAAAATGACACAAATTCAAAACACTGTTTGTTCAAAAATGAAAATAATTTGGAAAATAGACAATATCCAGTGAAAATAAATGTTGTATGAAATAATTCTGCCAAAATGGAGACCGACAAGATTTAGCAGAAGTCACCTTACCGTTGAGTTTTGTTCATCTTCTGTCGGGGCGCCGGAGATATCTATGACGGTATCCGGGATATCCGAAGGATAATTGAGATGAAATTCAGGAATACAAAAGTTTTCCAAAGTTTCAATAGATGGCCAAGAGAAGGGCATTACCCAGCCAAATATTTACACGGTGATAGTAAGCCTTCCGACGAGCAGGTCCCTCACATTCTACAGCGCGATACTCTCATCAATAATTTACCAATCATCAGAGGACGATATGAAATTTAATATCCTGACGACATTAGCGAGCACAGCTTCAATATATGCCAGAATTACGTTTATATTCTCCTACGTGACTGGTAAGAGTATCAAATTAGTAAAATTGGTGTGTGACCATCAATATATCAATAGTACTTTGGAGAGTGTTTTTTTATTTCAGGGCATGTTTTGGGGTTTGTTATTGTTTTTTTCTTTATTAATTTTTTTACTTTTAAGTACAAGATGATGATGTGTTGATGACTTATACCAGAGTTAGGTGTCTGAACGTACACAAGGGATAGTCCACAATTCCCACGGTAAACTTTAACCATAAAATCTGTGTCACTCACATAGCGGAGGATTCATAAGGAATTCATGGGGTAATTAACTTTTGCAGCATTGCCAATCTCTACGTTGCACATCATACAGGTCTCTGAAACTTCATTCATATTGGATGCACACGGCAGGGAGCTATTTTATCTCTTTTTCTGCCGATGCCTGCACCAGCTTTGTACGAGTGTAGATTATTGAAGACATGGCGGCCACCATTATAGACCCCCAGCCAAGAACCGCCACTCAGGACCCCCAGCCAAGCCAAGAACAGGGTACGTCAACATCTGAGACTGGAGACGTCATGTCTTGTGTTGGAGCCAAGGAGTACAACTACGCCTACCATCATGTATTAATCCTGAAGAAGATTCACTATGATATGCAAGATTGGGCATCTGATTCCAGCAAAGGTCAGGGGTCGCTCGTATCTAATGGAAACAAGTTACCAGGGTTATCTGAGTGCACTTTGACATTGGTTCTATTTACAAGAATATGAGAGGTGCATATTTTAACTTGAGTGCAACTCAAAATGTGATTTATTTGTTATTTCGGAGTTCATTCAACAGGAGTAAGCTTACTTATTGAAATTTGTGATTAAAAATAATTAATTTTGAATGCAGGAAATATTGACATGATGATATGAAAACCTGATTGTGAAAGAATATTGACAGAATGCTACCAGAAATAAAGATGGCCAATTTTATGAGATAAACATAAATATTGCACTCAATACGATGATTCATTGAACGCTTGTTGAACTGTCCATACTTCTTACAGATAATCCTGCTATCAGTCGGACCTAAAAAAAAGTAGCAATCTAATCTAACCTTCCTTCATGAATAATACATTCTTACTGTCAACAGCATTTTTACAGGGTAAAGTCAAAATACATTACTTTCCACATCTGAAGAACTGTTGATAATAAAGCCAAATTAAAAAATATGAAAATAATGAATTCTATATTTAATGAGAGTTTTAAATGTGCAACTAATTACCAAATGGCATATTGTTCTAAAGAAGATGTAGCATATTTTTCAATAGGAAAAGAACACATTTTTATAAATAATTTCTAAACCTAAGACAACTTAAATGGTTGTCAATATGGTACAAATTCTGAGAAAGATTTGGAAAAATGTAGATATTTTTATAAAAGATCCCTAAATTAGTGGTGCATACAAAACATTTCTTTCTCTTTCTGATTCTAGTAGATTAAGTTTGAGTTCACAATGAAGATAGAGAGCAAAAACATACGAGATTACACCATTTTCCTATAGAAGTTCATTGATAATCACTTAGGAAGACAGGACTGCACAACAGCTACGGTATGTACTTCTATAAGATGACTAATCCACATGGCTAGTATTGACCAACCAAGGATGATAATTGCCCTATATGTACGGTATACAGAAAATAAGTTTAATCATTGGAGGACATGTCAGAGAGATACCAGAGAATAGACCTGAGATAATACTTGGAAAAGTTTCCAAAAGATATATACTGAAGAAGACACCATTATTGGAAATTATAATCAGTACCAGTGAGTTAGTGAATATGGAGTTTAATGTCGCTGTGGGAATCTTTCACCCATTTGCGATGAAATCAGTACCAGAGAAGATACCAATAAAGATATTAGAGAATATATTTGAGAAGACACCATTCCTGGGAGGTTACTGGAAAGGTCACTGAAGAAAGAACCAGAAAATGCATTGGAGAAGATATATAACAGAAAGGCTATATTGGACAATAAACTGTGTTTGAGAATATACTGAGAAGATACCAGAGAAGAAACAAGAAAATTGAGAGAATTGAATATATTGAAGTAATTAATTGAGATATCAGTACCACAGGAAATGCCAAAGAAAATATCACACACTTCAAAATGAAGTCTCAATGAAAATACTCAAATTTCCAATATTATAATTACTTATTCCAGTTTGATATAATCCATAGAAAGTTTTCCATTGTAGATACGAGTATATCACTACGATATACATGTGCATGTACAAAGAATCTTGCCGCCCAGTACCTAGAGCTGGTCTACACTAGGATTAGGCCCCTCCAGGCAGCCCCTGCTGCTTCGGCAATGAAGGCTCATGGGGGGGCCCTGATCCTGGATTCACAGATCCCAGCTACATTGTACAGGAATTATCTCGCTACCCAAGGCAGCGGAAATTAACATCTGTTTTCTTATAGATCTGAATTCCTAGCCACCAGGGCAGAATAAAACATCCACTTTGTTTGGCATTACATGTCTCTATTTGGAGGGGTCAATGAATCTGCTAGACAGTTGGTTTTCTCTGATGTATTAATGTCGTAGTTTTACAAGATTTCTGCTAAGGTTGTTGACTTCAATTATATGTAATCCCTGATATATTTTTTATATAAGCTTAAAAATTAGTGTTATCTTTAAATCATTCATTGTAATACAGTAAATGTCATATTTTATAATAATGATGTGTTTGGTATTTGTTATATTGTGTATAAACCATTGTCAACAAAAGCAATATAGAAAATGTTTTTTATTGAAAATACGAATATGTAACATTAAAGACACAATGTTAACCATGATCTAATATCAAGTGAGTTTCCTTATATACTAATAAGGAAGTTATTTCAGTTTTCTACAATTTTCCACAGCTAATTTAATAAACTTGTAATGGCATCAGAATCCCAACTTTTTGATTAAAATAATAATCATGATCAAGTAGTAACATAATTCTTGAACATATATAGTGCATATGATTAATAAACTATTAATAAATATAGGACAGAAATTCTGCAAAAGCATGTGCAAGACTTCCATTAATATTAATTAAGGTAATTGGGGCAAAATGTTTTACTGATAATGATAGTCTGCAGTTTTGTTGGTCAGTGGTCAGTGCCAGGTATCAGAGCTGTATGCTAATGACCCATCATATGACATGTAGCTCACTGTGTCACAAACGACTGTGTTGTCACATCACTGTGGTCACTGTGTCAACTGTGTCAGGTACATGACTGTGTTGTCACGTCACTGTGCCGTGAGGTGGAAGCACTACAAGGACCATCAACCATTGCCTCACTGAGCTACAGCTCAAGAGCTCGCTGCCTCAAGGTCGTCCGAACATAAGTCTTTGTTCCCTTGGATTCAATCCAATCCAAAGTCTCCACATGCGAGCTGTGGGCCTTTAATGACGTTATGGTCTAAGCCTGTTTAGTCGGTGCACATGGCGGACAACTTATGGCTCCGCGGTGTTGAAAAAGGACATTCTACCTGCTGCGAGAGCAGCAGTTGTCCTCGTACTCAACGGCTGGTGTCGTAGTGGTCGGTTGTCACGTGCACCGAGAACATGTGAACCTCAGTGAATGGTTGCCAGCCATTAGGAATGCCAGGCGGGTCAGATTTCTAAAGGTCTCCGGTCCAATATTACATATAAATGATCTTTAAGGCAGTATACACAGACAATGAGATGATGGCTGGTGTTTGTCAGGTGTCACAATACTGCTGTTCACAACAACGTCAATCGCCAGTCCTCACAACACTGTCACCATATGGTACACATTTAACCCTAACAGTTCTAGTCAACAAAATCTTGTCTGACAGGCTAATATTGCAAATAATTGTTTTTAATATCTTGGCATTTCTTTAGAACAAGTTTGGCGAGTATCAGAAATTGATCAAAGACCTTAGGGTTGTTGGGGTTAAGTCTGCAATGTTGCTTGAAGTGTTAAATCCCTCAGGTTTGTCTTATTCCCACCATTGCCATAGTATACTTACATATACATATACACATAGTTATGTACATTGTACTAGAAATTGAATATATAATCAACCAGTCAAGGTATTCCAAGCAATTTCCATACTTTACCGTGTTGATGAAACTATTAACTACATACTAAGCTTACAAGAAACACAACAAAAATACTGTATAAGATTGGTTGCCAATGGGAACCAGTCAATACCATAGTTGATCATTGACATGTGTACTCCCCAGGGTGTTGAGAAGGTATAATGAGTGCACACTGATCCAATGTCCAGGGTAATAAATAGTGTAGCACTTGTATGTGTTCCTTCCATGAAACTATCTCTTTGAAAGCTTAATCTGATATAATATCATTACTTTTCTGAAAACTGGTAAATCAACTTTAAATTACTCAAGCAACGGGTATATCATGATATTGTTGGTTCAGTGTATTGCTATACGACTTCCTATATTGTAAGTAAAGCAGTCTTGAATCCAGATAGTACAACGTACAGCAGTACAACACCTACAACAGCAGTACAACACCTCCTCTCAGGCTGTATGAAGAACACTGCATTGATCGGCATCCTACACCATTGTTCTGTCAACTTTCTGTATATAACATTTACCATGTCATAATCAAATCCTCCTGTCTCCTGTCAGCAAATTTGGTAGATAAATATTATTGCCATCACTCTGGCATTGCGTGTGTATAGGAGACACTGCCGGAGGTCTATAGGAGACACTGCTGGAGGTCTATAGGAGGTCTATAGGAGACACTGCTGGAGGTCTATAGGAGACACTGCTGGAGGTATATATAGGAGACACTGCTTGAGGTCTATAGGAGACACTGCTGGAGGTCTATAGGAGACACTGCTGGAGATGCAGACAGTGAAAGTGGGTTTGATGGTCATCAGGCTTTGACGTCCCATCTGGATTTTTCCTGGATGGCAACCACTGGAGGTTCATTTTGTTGCAGACATGTACTGAGATTATAAATTACCTATCAACTGCAAACCACTCGGCAGTACTCATGAAATGACCATTACAGACTGTCCAGTGCACATCATGGACACCAACACCTGCACACTCTCACTGGTTATTTGAGTTTCATGGCCTTGCAGATATTTTTAAAGAAAAGATTTCTTCTGTATTTGAATTGTTGGTTGTACTCTACACAGATGTAAAATGATATTTTTGACAACGATATGACCCATGTCACGTGTAAGACCACTTTTGGCCGAAGACACCATGGACATCTGACAGATTGGTCTACAAGATCTGCTTCGATATTTATTCATATTAATTACTTTGCTTTACAGATAATCAATATCACTACCCTATATCGTGTTGTATAGGCTCAGGGGGCCCAACTAATTCAATTGTCAGTATATCTTTAAGAATGTGTACTTTCTACTTTTGCTCAGCTTTGATTAAATACCTGTACACGTGTTACCTATTGCCATGTGGATACAGTGGATACCGTGGATACCGTGGATACACTGAACTGTAAACACTCCTCTGACAGCCAAGCCAGCTCTGATTCCTCCAGTAACTTGACTAAACTTCCGTTCACAACCAGCCTTTGAAGCTGGATGTCCCAAGAGGAGCACAACAATTATGTCTACTGTGCTCCAATACAGTGTGCTCCTTTTCTCTCCATTGATTCCCCATTTCCTGTTGATCAATCACCCACCCAACTGAAGCATATTAGCATGGACTGATGAATTCCTCTGAAAGGATATGTCAAAGATGTTAATTGATTTCATATAGCAGGTGAAATATACCTTGACGAAACTGCTGAATTAACATAACACTTGATGACCCAGGTTGAGGACTTACCGTTCAATAATCAAACACGCACTTTAACTTGTTTAATTGCAGAATAGTAAGGAGTCTTTATGAGCATACCTGTGTTATTTTAATACTTCTAACATTAAAACATAATATTAATTGTGTGTTATGTTACCTTACTTTAGGTAGAAAGAGCAAAACAGTAGGTTTATATTTAACAATTTAAAAAAGATCAGTTCACATTCATTAGTATACCAAACTCAGAACTAATATTCCCTATATTAATATTTAAACAAAGCATAGCTTAATCTATATGATCAATGTGGCAAAACGTAATGAAACAATATATAAGTTTAACCAAGCATTTTTATAGATTCAGAATAATGTGAATCAATACATCTGAACGTTAATTAATTAAATTTGTTCTCTAATTGGTTGTGAACTGAATTTATTAGCAGTTGAAGTCTGGAAGTATTCTGTCATTAGCGCTGGTTGTGGGGTGACACGGTACAATTGTCTACGTAAAGTCCTGTATCCCTGCAGTCTCTATGCAGTGGCTCCAATACAATTCACCAATGTCTGTTTTGTGGCTACACACAAGCATATAGCATATCGTGTTCAATGTCCAATTCCTTCTTCAGTTGTATGCTAGAAAACATGTGTCAGTATTTATGTGATATTGCCAATATATGTTTGTATAGTGGGAGGAAGATATGAAGTAGCTATTTCTTGGGTACCATTTCTTGCATTAGGGCCCATGTAACTATGGTTGTTGAAAACAAAACAAAAATCAAGACTGCATAGAGACATTGCATGCCATTCGCATAGAAAAACACTAGTGCACTAGTGATTTGTAGTCCAATGCTCTACCGCGGTGCTGTGTTGTACTGTTAACTATAATAAAAGTATTCAGATCTTAAAGTGCACTGTAATCAATATTCAGACAGGTTCTGCAATTCTTTCATTGAATTCTATTAACTATCATTACAAAACTGTATTAATATCAGTAAAGTTACCAAGAGAAATGGGGATTGAAAGGTGATGTGTAATCTCTGTAACCATGGCAACATGTAACATCATCCTTTGAAACAATAGCAACAGGTGAGTGAGTGAGTGAATATGGAGTTCAACGTTGCTGTGGGAATCTTTCACCCATTTGTGACAATAGCAACAGGTAACATATAACTATACCCTTTGTAACAATGGCAACAGGTAACATCATCCTCTGTAACAGACAACAAAGAAGTGGACTCTGTTACCATGGATACACACTGACCAAGACACTGGTGCTGGTCGCCGGTCACTTAGTAAAACTGTTGCTTTTCCAGGACCAGCCAGCTGTACACACCATTCACTGACCATTCACTGACCATTCCGTCCAACAATCAGGACAGTGTAATGCCCACTGGTCTACTCCGGGGTCATCTACACAGAGCTGCAGGTTAGCACAGGATCATTGACAATTTACTTTGACACCAATCTTATACTCTGAATATGGCTTTTTTCTGTGGTCATGTGCTCGATAGCTGACATAATGGTGAGACATTGCA
Source organism: Lepetodrilus galriftensis (assembly GCA_032361785.1). Lineage (NCBI taxonomy): Eukaryota > Metazoa > Mollusca > Gastropoda > Lepetellida > Lepetodrilidae > Lepetodrilus > Lepetodrilus galriftensis. Next base: position 10,839 of record JAUTBZ010148405.1, read on the forward strand.
TACAAACACAAAGTGTCATGTGGTGAAAACATACTTGGAAAATATCTCCAAGAGTTGCCACAGAATCTTAGGAAAAGAACAAAGAATTTATTTAAAAGAATATTCAAGTGCATTGTCTTTAAAGATTCTGAATTTGAATCTTCAAATCAAACTTCAATTGGGAACTGATGTGGTACACTCAAAGAAATGAAAATATCGATATCAATATGTGTTAATGTTCATTTTATGGTGGAGTAAGGTCATCTGGTTCTAGATGTGGATGAATGACGCCATGAGCCACATTGTAACTGAGGTTCTAGTCTACAAAGTCACCAACCCCCATTATGACCATTTCTTCTGGCTCATGATCTGACCATTTTCGAAACCATGACCTGACCCATGCTTCGGACCCACGAGAGAGTGGCATGTAAGTCTGCAATCAATAACGTACCATCTTTCCACCCGGCCGCTAACCACCCCCCATTCATCCCACGTTTTCTGCCGCACATGCACACACTGATTGAATGGCTGGACCTCGTCTCAAGACAAAACAGTATTTATCGAACGCCTCCAGTCTGGTTTGTAATAACAATAAAGCAAAGTCTTCACCAATGATCAAAGATTAGACTGTTTGATGTTTTGATGGACATTGGGTGGAACTCTCTGACTCCTAGTACTGAGATGTTGGGAGAGGATATCAGGATTAGGGCACGATTGAACGCAATACTTGCTTAACTTTATATTGAGGATCTCAGGGTACAGCAGTTGACCAGAGAATGGCCTCCATGTTTCTGTAGGTGTCTGTAGGTTCTAACACCAAGGGATGTTCCTTCCAAAAAGTATTCTTAGGGTATTTATGCATAGGGCGCTCTATACATTTTGTATGTATGTATCTATTCTATATTTATGATAAAGCTGGCATATACTGCCATCAAGTATTTTCTGCTTAATTTCATTTCCTGTATTTTGATCATAGAATGATCTAATGACATTTTTTTTAAACAGGTTTCTAGTCAGCATTGATGAATTCCAAATAAAATGAATAGTATGTCCACAGAAATTGGAAATAGCACTTATAGGCCAGGGTATCGTTTATCGAAACTCTCTTAAAGTTATGGTCCCTTAGGCGCTAAGAGAGCAGTTAAGGTAGTGGTAAAGAGACCGCTATGGCT
>JAUTBZ010148416.1:0-11987 GCA_032361785.1 Lepetodrilus galriftensis
AGTTCTATCCCTGAATAGTATAGTATAATGCTATCAAAATGTTACAATCACCAAAATATTTTACAGTGGTTATAACAAACACGTACTGTAAAATAGATGATAAACACACATTATTACTACCGTAATATCAGGCAGTTCATGTGCTTTATTTGACATATTCTGTGTGTATTCACTCTCACAGTGGAGTTATCACATTTGGTTCGTCAGTACCAGCAAAGAGCTATTGAGTTGTCACATTTGGTTCGTCAGTACCAGCAAAGAGCTATTGAGTTGTCACATTTGGTTCGTCAGTACCAGCCAGTGATCGTACTCATAGTAGTTTACTGCAGCTCTACATAATTCCAAGAAACCTGAAATTTACACTTCCATAAATCAAAACACATAATTATGAATGACAAGAAATTTTTATTTCTTGTGACCAATAACAGCAGAAGATATTTAAGTAGTGAAAAGATCATATATATATATAACATGAATTACTCTGAAAACCAATATTGTGATACTGTCTATTTTGATATGATGATTATGATATTTTCAAGTTAATACATGTAATCTAGGTAACTGTATACAATGGATTCCTCCATAGTAATTGTCTCGTATTGTAATTAATCCCTAATAAAAATACATTAAAAAATAATTTATAATTGAATTCCTCTTTCAAACATGCATAGAGGATGTCATTCGGCTATCAGTATATTGCTGGTTGTGATATTTTCATCTGCATTACCTATGCAAAATTACAAGCAGTCTGGTAGAATGGACAAGATGTAGATTCATAGATTTATACATTCATGAATGGGGAACAATATTTCAACATATACAAATATATTATATGGAATGTCATAACATCAAACAATATTGCAGATTTCTGTTTCACTGTATGATGAAATATTGCAAAGAAACATGGGTCGTATCATCTTCCACAGGTATCATCTTAAGTGGATATATATAATGTTATTAAAAAATCCTAATTATTATTTTTAATCTCTGTTCTCATAATTTGGATATTTAATCAAATAAATTATTGTTTTTATGTTCACTGGATTTAATACTGTGATGTAATACAATCAGCCATGGCATTGTTGGAAAAGGAGTTGAATAACTACCGGGTATCTGAATCAGATAACTGGCAAGTACTTTCTCGATACAGATGCAGATGAGAGAGTGATTTATTGTTTCATGTCGCAGCAGGAATATTTCGCCCATACGCGACGACGAAGGTACAGGTGAACAAGTAATTGAGGTATTAATCCATGGTATTATTAATGTATTATGGTGAATGGATTGCTTCTAATGGGAACCCAGAACATCGTTACTGGAATAGTCAGCCATTTGTTCGTACAGATGAAAATAATCCATTCCTACATATTATTTTTTCCATTAACCCCTCTCCCTGCTGGATTAGGCACAGGTACTGCTTGTTAGGGCATATCTGGTTGCCTTTAGCATGGAGAGGGTTAATGAACTAATTAGCTCCTTAAAAGAATGTACTGGGATCTCCCTAAAGGGCTGTTTTAGTAACTAGGAAGAATGCTAACTTTAAAGACTAGTCCATTCATAATGAAGAATTTATAATACAATGGTGAATTTTTTTCTGTTTAGAAATGAGGTAATTTTGTGTACCTCACATTGTAAATAATGTTCCATATACTTCAAAACTTATATAATTTTGATTGAAAAAATCTTGTACATAATACATAATTGGTAACAATTGGTAATACACAAGGATATATAGTAGAGGGAGGTAAACAATATTTGGAGAAATTGCTGTAAAATACCGTAATAATATTGGTGGGAAGTTGGCTAAGAAAACTTGTGAATAATAGTACCGTAGTTGAATATAACAACAGGATAAACAAGAATAAATAACTTAATTCATAATTCTACTTCCTACTTTCATGACATTAAACAAAATATGGAATAATTAAAAATAGTGTTCAATAATACATGCCATGGACAAAGACACAGGTTTTTCAGTTTACAGATACACCACCTGCAACATTACCTTAGCTCATTGTTATCGACAGTAGTAATAGCACTAATGATATGAACCTTCGACTTTCCACAGACCTCACACGCGCACTCTTAATTACAGATGATTAACCATCTGCCTCCCACGGGCAATCTGAGGTGTCAAAATCAACTGACAGGAGGGGGAGGATCGCACAGTTCCACAGAAATGATGGTTTGCAAACTTTGGCATCTGTTGGTATGCTCTTCCTCAAGAGCTGATCACGGGGAAATCACAGAAGCTTCTACACAGACAGCTAGCAGTTCCAGTACATCGAATACGGAAGAAGATATGGCAAATACATGTTAAGAGTCTCCAAATTCAGATCGACTTGCGTCACAATTGACGGAAAAGAATACTGAGAATTCTGCTCATGAGATATGTTTGATGCTTGTATAAGCAGGTCCTTGACAGCGAAAATGATAATACTTGCTCATGCCTTTGATAATCTAGAATTGCTTAAAGGCACAATATCACAGATATTTATTGTTGTTTTGGACTAGTTCTTAGCTATAACTGCAAAGTACATTCACTTGACATACATAAAATGTGTTTGTCCACAGGTCTATCAGCTGTCATATTATGCCTTTAATTCCAGCACAGAGAGCTTTAACATTGTTAAAGGTCAATTTGTTTCTTTTCATACAGGCCGAACTCTGATAACTCCAAAAGACGCAGAAGTTAAGGGAAGCTTGACGGACACAGCAGCCGAGGTAACGCTAGTAACAGAACAGTCCTTGGTCCACCAGTTAGCATAGTCCAGCACAGATCTGGAGATTTGTCGACAATTACTAGTAGTAGGGTGGACAGTAGCACAGGGGTAAAGCGTTGACCCAGCATTTAGAGGATGCTGCAGTGAGTGTGGGTGTGCTGACCTAGTATGTAAGGTGGCACCATGCCTCGAGATAGGATAGCGGTCTCAGTGGTCATTATTTTAATAATAATAATAATAATAGTAATAGTAATAACAATGCTCATTTATATTGAACCATATCCATGCTCGAAAACATGCCCACAGCACCACATTATTACCCTGTTCAATGGATCAGTGCGTGTTTATTCTCCTTCTCAACTCCCTGGGGATCCTACATCAGTCCAGTTCTCTGTACCAGGTTGAATCTCGCGGAGGGAAGTGTATTCCAGTCCAGTGCGACCACGCCAAGGACGATGACGTCAAGAAATTGTTTGAGAGAGTTTCCAAGGAACAGGACGGACGTCTAGATTTGCTCGTCAATAACGCGAATGCCGCTGTCCAGGTCAGTGCTCCGTAGTTCTCGCGTAAACTCTGTTGTATAGCTATGTACAGGCTTTTAAGAAACATAGCGAAGTACTATGTTGATTGAACTCTGGTCAAGAATACAAGTTAAACTGTGTTAATTGCAGGTTGTGAAAAGCAATCTTATTTTCGCCTCCTATTCATGTCAGGGAGATCATATGTTAGCATTTAACAGTAAACAAGGTAATTGATGGTGTTTAACGATAAAATATGTCATTTTTGTACCAGAGCCATTATAGTTTCCTTATGAAAACAGGTCGCAAAATTAGAATTTATTGAAGTATTTTCTCACATATGATATTGAAAATGCCATTTTATTCAAGGCAATTTATGAATTATAACGAAAACACAGTTTCAGCAGATGGATCCTAAAGCAAGGATTTGTTGAACTATGATATCGAAAATGATGTAACTTGTGGTTTTTTTAGGACATCGCCAAGAATTTCCACACGCCGTTCTGGGAGCAAGACCCAGAGATGTGGGACAAGGTCAATCACGTGGGACTCAGGTATGACCACCATGGATAATCTGGGCCGCGTGATATTTATGTCTTTTTTAAACTAATGCATACTGTGTCTTCACAATGCTATCGTTGTCCGCTCTCAGTGTATTCATTGAGATTGAGTTACATGGTGTTTAGCGTCAATTTTTCATAATATTTCTGTACAATGTATCTTTGTTTTTGTCCAGGAATCATTACTTCTGCTCAGTTCTGGCGTCACGACTCATGGTTCCGAGGAAGAAGGGCCTCATTATCAACATTTCCTCCATCGGTGGACTCTCCTACCTCTTCAACATTCCGTACGGCATTGGGAAAGAAGCTGTGAGTGTTAGCCTGGGTTTATCTTCACGTAGGTCATCGTCACATATGGGTGAACGATTCCCGTTGTGATGTAAAATAATAATTCACTCATGTAGGCCATTTACTAATGACACAAGGCGGGTGGTAGCGCAATGGTAGAACTTTTGACTTTAGAACCAAAGAGTTCAAATCCCATCCTGGGAGCTAAGTGTCAATGTTCACGAAAGTTACCTTTCTGATGCAATCATGATAGGATGCGCTTGTCTGTACCCTGACAAGCCAGTTTTCATCTGTGGTCTGTCTTCCCGCAGCAACGTTAAACTCCATATTCACTCACTTATCTGTGGTCTGTCAGTACCAGCAGGTTTACTGCAACATTGAGCGCTATGGTTGTTGCGGGTTTCCTCCTGCCCTAATAAACTGACAAGCTATAAGTGAAAGAATCCTGAAAGTGGCTCTAAACCACAATTTAAAAAAGAATTTAAAAATAAAGTTTACTGTTATTGTATTCCCCCCGTGGAAGTTACTGATTGTTGATGTCTGTTTCTAGGTGGATCGGATGGCACAAGACTGCGCTGTAGAGCTGAAGAGACACAAAGTGGCGTTCGTCAGTCTGTGGCCAGGTGCCGTCAAGACCGAGCAGGTCACAAAGTTCATGAAGGACGACACAGAAGATTCCATGTTTGTACGTGCTGTGCTTGTAGGCTTCTATCTCATAAATATAATAACTAATTTATATATGTAGCGCCTAGGATCTAGACTCGCTACTCAATGGCGCTGAGTAGTGTATGTGATTTGATCCATGTATACTTTGTCTGAAACTAAATACCAAAATCCATAGGTTTTAATATTACAGTCTGGTTACTCGTTTCAGAATAAATTCTCCAAGCATTTCAAGAATGGTGAGACAGTGGAGTATGCTGGGAAATGTGTGGCTAATTTAGCTGCTGGTGAGAACACGGCTGTATTTTATATCAATATTGGCAAAATCATCTACCTTTGTGGTAATAAGTCATCACAAATGTGTGAAAGATGCCTGAAGCAGCATTAAACTCCATGTCATTAACTCACTGTTAATATATCAATGTACAATATTCTAACTTCATGTTTATGTGGAAAATATCTTCTGTTAAAATAATACAGATACGTTGTTGCAGTTGTTTTTTTATTGTATATTATGTAATAAGTGAAGCTTCCTTGGAAATGGTTGGCACCAATGTTTTTGACATTATCTCTGAATTTGAATAATTAATGTCTGTATTGTGATTCCGTGGCTGTCTAGATCCCAATATCATGAAGAAGAGCGGTCGTATTCTTCTGTCGACAGACCTCGGACAGGAATATGGCTTTGTGGACATTGATGGTAAGAGCAGCCGTCACTTTAGATATACCTTGGTAGTTATTGTATTTATATTTTTAAATTGATTTTTTATTGTTCTTTTTAACCCATTTCATATTTTTAACTTACCACTGCCGTAAACGTACAAAGCACCATAAATGTTGTATGTTGTACTATTTAAAGGCATTTATTATTATTATTATTATTCTTATTATTATTATTATTATTATTATTATATTATTATTGATAACAATTGGATGTCTGGTTTTTTTTCATGCCGAATTCTGCCATAATTCACTTACTCACTCACTCACCTACTTACAGTTAATGCCAGATATTTGAGATATTTGAGATTAAGAATGTGATATGATATCGGAGGCCTGTTCAGGAGGGCGCAAACCCGCGAGTACACGCGTGAAATCGCCTTGGAAACCTTCATCCTTCATATGCGACGTCGCGCAATAATTTGCGTAATCTCGCCCTCCTGAACAGGCCTCTGAAGTCACCTCTATTCAATGTCTGTGTTTGTTTCACAGGTAGGACTCCTCCGAATCCGCGGCAGATCAAGTTTCTGGCCGCCTACGCCGGGGCAAGCTGGTTGGCGCCAATAATTCCAAGCTTCCTGAAGATTCCTCTGTGGGTGATGGCGCTGGTGGGGAACAAGTTCTAAGCAGGGATGCTGAGGTCTGGAAGATGGTCTACATGGAATACTGGAAGGGAACAAGTTCTAAGAGGGAACTGTGAGGACGAGAATGGTCTATTATTAAATACTGGAAAGATTGACTTGACGGAGTGTTGAGATGTTGGCAGTGCAACAACTTGCCAGTGAGGATTGGGGGTTGTAATGTGGATTGATACTTGCCGATGATGATTGTCGAACAGTTGCCATAAGATAGGATTTAGTGGGTTTTTTTCTTGGGGTATAGGATTTAGTTGAATGTGTGTGTGTTGGAGAGAGGGGGGAAAGGAGGGCGGGGGGGTAGGAAGATACAGTAGGAAACAACTTTAATGATTAAATTGGGTTTGACTAGAGTAGGTCATTATGTGGAGCTGTTATTGAAATGGGGACATTTAGGGTTGAATATGGAACAAACGGGTTGATTCTAGGACTAGGGCGATTGATATCAGGTTGAGTGTGAGTGTATGGTTGAGTACAAAGTTGGTTTGGGATTTGAGAGTCACTGTGCCATATGAGTTAAATTGCAATTTGGATGTGCGGAATGAACGGACAGGATAGATGCCATGTTGATGACCTGTACTGATCCCAACCAAAGTCGCCTCATCCGTATACAACCTGTGATACAACAACACTTCTAGTTTATCGCTTTTCTTCACATCGCATTCTTGTTTTCTCTCTGCACTCTCATTGCAGATATATTGTTACGTCATGTGTTGGAATCCATTTGAAACGTTGAAGATATTTACTTACATAGTGCTCCATGAACATTGTCTGAATAGTGCTACTTCCTTGTCTGCGCGTGTAAATATCAATAGTGCTACCTCCTGCTCGTGTAAATTACCGTTATGAATCACATTGTTATTGTTTCTGGAGTGACAATCATGATTGTATCTCTTGTAATTATAAAGTTTGTTGTTGAGACCAAGATTTCAATATGAATATTTTCTATATGTCTTCAGTAGTAGTCTGTATTGTGTTATTAAGTTTTCTAGTATGAGGATATATCTACAATATGGAAGCCCATGAAGGTCATAATCTCCTATCATATTGTAAAAATAATTTAACAACTAATTAAATTATGAAGAATAGTATGTTCTGTGGTGTGATAAGACTTATATATGCTGTAGATTTTTAGCTGAATGTTTGCAATAATGCTACATTAAGGTCCTTACACCGGGGGCAAGCGAAATATCGCATCGCCAATCAGCAGCAATATCAAAAGATTCTATATAAATTTGTCGTTGCGAATTTCGCTTTCAGTGTGTAAGCATATAGATAAATGATAAGGTTTTATCTCAGAATGTATATCGCCGAATTTGTCGCCGCTAAATTCGCCTTTGGTGTGCAAGAACCTTTACACGACGGATAATAAAAACTTTAAAGCATCGTTGATTTGTACGAAAACGTACCATAGTCATATCAGTGTCTTATTGCACCAACTTCATCGAACCAAACATAATGCATCATGTGACGCAAGATATACTGATAGAAAAACAATGAATTAATTAATTAAATGTAGATTAATAGTGTTATAATTATAACATCGCATTTTTGTTGAGTGATTTTATTACATCATTCTCTACTATAAAATGACTACACCCAAATTCTACAGTAATATTTTTTTTTGTATGTGTAAAACATGAAACAATGGCTACATTTCCCACGAGTCAAAACATTTGTATGAAATGTTTGTAAATGTTTTCAAGTATATATTGTTTAAATGAGTATGTAATCTTTGTATACATTTATAGGAAAATTATGTGATTCATACTTGGAGGTTCTGACCTAACTTAACTCTATAATCAGGTCTGGTCGAATGCATAATAAATATCTGAGTATGTTATGTCCCTATGAATGTAGCAGGTGGCCTGGAACACTGGTAGGCCTGTTTGTAACAGCTGATGAGCCTGTTGATGGTGTTCATTTCATGGTATCCACATTTACAATGTTATGTAAATTGAAAAGTGCTATCTAACTTTGATATTGTGCCAGCAATATACTAGTCGTTGGAAATTGAGTCAATATTTCCCAATATATTCATTCAAAAGAAGTCAACTAATCAAAAGTTGGCTTGCTCAATGTTTGAACATGAAGAATACGATTCTAATTTCTACATTGTATTTTGAATAAACAGATCTTCAATATTACATTTTGGTCCGTTATTTTTTAATGAATAATCTGTATTTTCCATTTTCCCCAGGAAAATTAATTAGAATGGTTGTCTGTACCGACTGTGGAATGGTTGTTGTGGAATGGTTGTCTGTACCGACTGTGGAATGGTCTGTACCGACTGGACTGGTTGTCAGTACTGACTGTGGAATGGTTGTCAGTACCGACTGTGGAATGGTTGTCAGTACCGACTGTGGAATGGTTGTCTGTACTGACTGTGGACTGGTTGTCAGTACCGACTGTGGACTGGTTGTCTGTACCGACTGTGGACTGGTTGTCTGTACTGACTGTGGAATGGTTGTCAGTACCGACTGTGGAATGGTTGTCTGTACCGACTGTGGAATGGTTGTCTCTACCGACTATGGCTTTATGATGCTACATGCGACATCCAATGACTGCCCTCAGTCAACTGAATCATGTCCAGTCTGGCTTTTGTGGTGTTTTTTATTTTTTTTATTTATATGGTTAATATTTGCTTTCAAGATTCTTTCATTCATATATTATTGCGACTTGTCAATTTAGGGCAGGAGGAAACCTGCAACATCCGTAGCGCTGAATGTTTCAGTAAACCAGCTGGTACTGACAGACCAAGGATGATATCTACATTACCACAAACTATCAATATTGCGTCAAAAATATAACTTTCACAAACCTTGACGCTGTGCCCCCGGGGTGGGATTTGAACTCAGGAACTTTGGCTCCGAAGTCAAAAACATTCTACCACTGTGCTACCACCCGCCCCAGATCTGGCTACCTAGTTATTCAGGGGGCTGCTCCTTTCTAGCCGTTCTGTCTGTACTTTCTGTCCGACGCATGAGCAGTTACACTGTGCAGTGTTGATCCTTTGTAACTGTGCATGTCTTGGACACAAAGTACAGACAGAACAGCTAGAAAGGAGCAGCACCTTATATAGCTAGCATTTATTTGAGCAGAAGAGAACAGAACCATTCCTTCTCTCTAACAAAGAACTTTGGGGGTACAGTTCACATTTATACAAAGTACAAGGCACTAGTAATATATGAATATTTTAGTAGTGCATGAAATAACTCAAAATGATTTCATAATTTTGTGGCGATGATCTTGATTGGTAGTTCAAATGCTGGTTTCTGTAGCACTTATTAATTTTAATATTTTGGTCTAATCTTTTTAATTTTTTTTAATTTTAATATTTTGGTCTAATTTGAAAAAGGACAAAATCTGATTTCTGAAATATAAATTTATTTTCATGAATTTCATTTCAAGATGTGGTCATGTCTGTTTCAGCCCGACAGCGGCCGCCTAAAGGAAGAGGAACACTTCATCTGTCCACTCTGCAGCAAAGTGTTACTGAGCCACAGCGGACTCGAAGCCCACCTGGAGTCTCACCCCAACACTCCGGTCAAGTGTTCACTCTGCAGCAAAACCCTCCAGAACCCGCGGGCCCTCACCTACCACAAGATCATCGAACACCCCAGCATTGCCCCCACCTCCAACAACGACGGCCCCTCAGACCCTAATGCCCCAGCCACAGGAGAAGAGGAACCGGAAGTGACCGACGGTTTCCATGACCTGACTTTCGTCGACTTCACCAGTCTCAAGTTTCCGCTGATCGCCAAGGCCGCGTGCGAGCACCACGCTCGTACCCCGAGCAGCATGTACCACGAGTTCGTCTGCAGGTCCTGCAACAAGGCGTTCCCCTGTAAGTCCGCGCTGCTCATGCACGTCCCGATCCACACGGGGAAACAGCTGACTTCCTGCCCGTTCTGCGACTGCGAGTTCGTGGACGAGGACATCATGCAGACACATATGGTCAAGCACATGTCCGAGCGCGTCATCGAGGAGGCTCACGCCACCGAGGCCAGTGCCGTCTCCCAGCAGGACTTCCTGGCGGTCTTCGACCTGGCACCGAGGCAGTTGGTCCGCGGACACGAATCCCAGACCAAGAAGACCACGAAGATCGAGAAGCGGGAGAACAACGAGTACTTCGCCAAGCTGGGACACGCGTACAGCCAACATCCGTCGCCAGAGGTCACGGCAAGGGTGACTAAGGAAGTGAATGATCTGAAGAGATTCTTCCCTGAAGTCGCCAGCAATCTGTTCATTCCCGATAGATTTCCGTATGGTCTGGGTTCGCTCGGTTTGGGCGGGATTCCACAACAGATATGTCAATCATTTCTTGCCCTGCAGCAGCAACCTCACTCACACCTCCATAGCCCCGCCTCCTCGAGGTCGGTGACTCCACCCCCAACAGGTCAGGTCAAGCAATCGGGGTCACCGTTCCAAGACTCAATTCCGAACTCCACGCCACCTCTCTGGGAAGAAGGCCAAGGTGACGCTGAGGTCAAGGTTGTCTTCCCATGCAAATACTGTGATGTCGTTTTTACCAACCAAAGAAGTCTGAAAGGTAAATAAGTTTATCTAACATTTCAAAGAGAGTGTGTAACAATCGAACTTGTGATTTCAAGTAATCAACAATTATATTGATCTAACCCAAATACATTAATTTTGTAAGATTTACATTTATAACTTAGATAGTATTTACGTCAATGGACGCCATATTGAACAATTATTCTCTGAACTTTATTGCTCAGCCTAAGGGAGCTAACTAGGTAAGTAGTCCCATATTTGTTGTTTCGTGGCTTGTTGATACATTATTGTTGTCATGTACTTGGAGCATGATGTTGTACTTTTGTATTGTTATAAGGGTTTGCATTGCAAGATATCTTTTTATTTTTTGTTGAGCATCAGCTGTTCCCTATTTTATTATTTGTCACACTGAATTTATATTTTTAATTTTTATTACAAATCACTTTAATGCTTTGTTTTGTAAGGCTTTCTGAGTATTCTTGATTTGCACACAAGCTTACGTGAATAATTGTTTTGTTTTTAATTATTATTGTTTTCACCACCTTTCAAATTTTGATACTTTCCTTCATGGTATAATTGTTTGCAACTTTGAATTTGTGTCCATTCATTGTGTGTACTGAATGCTGCATGGAACGAGATGCTTTTGAATGAAAAGTGGTTAATCACAGTGGCAGTTAACCCTCTGTACACTGTAAACATTTTGTCTGCAATACAGCATGCTGCATGAAAGTGTTAAAGTCGGTCTTTTATTCACCACTTGTTGTCGTACATGGGATCGTCACAAATGGCCGAGAAATTCCCGCAGCAACGTTAATCTCCATATTCACACATTCACTCATACATGAGTGAAAGATTTCCTCAGTAACGCAAAGAAACAATTTCTTCGTTCACTTCACAAATCATCAGTGTAAAATGCTGTATTATGTCAAAATCACAAAATAATTGATGCCAATATCACATGACACTCTGTGAACTCTGACCTCTGTCTCCCCCCAGGTCACACCCGTACGCACCTGGGTCTGTCTCCGTACAAGTGTAACCTGTGCGACTACTCCAGCGCGGACAAGAGCACACTGATTCGACATCTGCGCACACACAACGGCGAGCGGCCATTCCAGTGTCTCATCTGCGACTTCGCCTTCACCACCAAGGCTAACTGCGAGAGACATGTCAGGTAGGTGTCTCAGGGAGTTGAGCCGGCCTTCTGCTTCACTTAGGGGCTGCTCCTTTCTAGCTGTTATGTGTGTACTTTCTGTCCGACGCATGCGCAGTCACACTGTGCGGTGTTGATCCTTGGTAACTGCATGCGTCGGACAGAAAGTACAGACATAACAGCTAGAAAGGATCAGGGCCTAATATTATTTT
>JAUTBZ010148427.1:0-11985 GCA_032361785.1 Lepetodrilus galriftensis
TTTTCATTCCATGAAGTATTTACCGAGATAATCTACGAAATAGGGGGGTCAATGCATTTCATGCCAAACTATAACAGAGGACCATCTCGATCCAGGGATTCGAACCCGGCTACATGTGCACCCGTTCATGAAGGTCTCGTAGACACCGAGCAGCCATTGTTCGCATTGATATAATGATTTCGCTGATTACTTGCAGCTGTACAAGCCAGAGAAGGGAGTGATTCTACGCGACACAGGACTGGGATTTGTCCGAGCGATAGCTGTTCAAGATGGCCTCCTCAACAGCCACGTTTTCACCTCAAGGTACAAAGCATGCTAGGAGTTTTGGATACGCACAGAATACACATGCACATGGAACGCAACTCTAAATCCCAATTTTAAAAAATAAAATAAAAAATTAATAAAAAATATTAAAAAATTTAAAATACAAACGTGCACTTGTCAAAGGTCAAAGCACATTTATTATAGTATACTGCTATTAAAATGCTTATCACAACCATCAGAATACTTTATAGTGGTTGTAACAAACATGAAACTTAAAATAGATGATAAACACGCATTATTAGCTCTACAGCACCTCAGAGAGTTGTTGTTCATGTACTTTCACCATTGACATGTGCCTGTGTATTCTTCACATATAACTGGTGTTCGCAGGTTTGCTGGAAAATTCAGCGTTGCGGTTGTTGCAGGTTTTCTCCTGTCCTAAAACTAACAGGCTGTGTATGTGAACAAATCTTATTAGCAGCTCTAACCCTCTCCATGCTGGAGGCAACCAGAGATGCCCTAAACAGCAGAGTATGTGCATATAATCCAGCAGGGAGAGGGTTAAACCACAACTCAACAAGCAAAAACCATAAGGAAACAAATGCATTTTCTAATGCAATCTAACTAAGAAATGCAATCTAAGTAAAGAAGTTATGTAGGGAATATCACTGATCCTGATGTTCTGATTGGCTTACAGCCGGTTCTGGGTGACCAGGATGGAGGAAGGGGAGGAGCCGACGGAGGAGTCAGTACAGGAGAAGCTGGAGGAGAAGCAGCAGGACACCTCGGTAATAGGACACCCCAGTATAACCATGACACCCCAGTATAACCATGACACCCCAGTATAACCATGTCACCCCAGTATAACCATGACACCCCAGTATAACCATGACACATCTCTTCAGTCTATCACAGGGTAACACATTGGTTAAATAGCAGAAGGGGCGGGTGGTAACGCAGTGGTAGAACATTTGGACTTCAGAGCCAAGGATTCCAGATTCAAATCCTAGCATCAATATTCGCAAAAGTTACATTTCTGACGTGATATTGATAGGATGCACTGTTTCTAGAGTGGTAATACAGTTAACATCCTCAGTCTGTCAGTACCAGCCGGTGCTCGCATGTTTCTTCCTGCCCTAAACTGACTGGTTATCATCAATGTTTCTCTTGTTCCAGACGACCACCTGGAACTGGTGGAATTGTCGGCCCACCATCAAAGCCTGCTTTACCTCCCCTGGCGTGATGGAGGTGTTCTGGGAGAAGCCACCAGAGGGCGCTCAGGACCTCGTCAAGGGATACCAGGTCAGTTGAATAGCAATATTCTGTTGATCTGCGGAAATCTGCTGATTTATTTGTCCAGGGCTTGAGTTATTTGCCCTGGATGTGACTTATGACCTGCTGCCCTGGACTTGGAGAATGGCCTGCAGTCTGGCTTGTTTTCCATTGGAAACACAATTGTCTGTTATCATGCTTGGCTTTTTCCTTCAATTTCTGGTGATAAATCTCCTTCTTTCCCATTTTTTTATAGCAATTTTCCTCTTCAATCCCAGTTTAAAGATTTGCCTCTTTCCCTCAAAACTTGAACCCTGTGTAATGATTCTTACCTTCCTCAAACTTTGACAACAACAACAACAACATATCCATTGCTCTACCATAAGACTGTTGTATCTCTTCTTACAGCTTTTCCTGAATGGTATCACATACTGCGACATGTTCTCCCGAGACAACAACAGCATCAACATCAGCGGCATGGCCGGCAATCGTCTGTACGAGATCTACGTGGAGATGTACCCGAAGCGACACACGGACCAGACTCTGACGTCCAACAAACTGGTGAGTAGAAAGAGTTCTCAAGAGACTGGCATAAATGTTCGTGAAATTTAGCTTTTGACACGATATAACCCCTCTGGCCGAGACCAGTAGGAGCATCTTATATCACGCCTACATGCTCACACAGATTGAATTCCTCTTCATATTCATGAAGCTTTCATACAGCATACAACATACAACATACAAGTATATTCTCATCAAGTTATCGTCAACACACAGCTAAAATGTCGATATTCACCCTTTAAATGTCTCTGCTATTCCAGCGTCTCCGCTGCCCTGCGGAAACTCCAGAGGGGGGTCCGGTCATCTCGGTGGAGGTGGGGGACAAGTCCGACTCGCTGACCGCCGTGTGGATGTCTCTGGACACTCCAGACACCCCCATCGACGGCTACCACGTCTATCTGGACGACCAGCAGTGCGGCCCTAAGGTACGTGATGGATTCTCACTGCTATTGTAGCCAAGCCCCAAGGTTGGGCGCCATTTTGTTACAGGACAATGCCCATCCAGGATTGCGGGATTGTGAGCAATGCTCTACCAACTTCGGTGGGGGATTCTTCCTGCTATTGTAGCCAAGCCCCAAGGTTGGGCGCCATTTTGTTACAGGACAATGCCCATCCAGGATTGCTGGATTGTGAGCAATGCTCTACCAACTTTGATGGGGGGTTCTTCCTGCTATTGTAGCCAAGCCCCAGTCGGGCGCCATTTTGTCATATAACATTGCTGATCAAGGATTGCGGGATTGTGAGTTCAATGACCACCAAAGTGGGGATCACTTCACTGGCTGAGACCAGTATAAGCATCTTATATCACACAACTGCATTTGGATTTGTGACATTAGCTTCAATGAACACTAATGACAAGGTTCTAGACTAACATATGCCCAACGTACAGGGGCAAGTTAAATTGCACTGCAGGCAATCTACTTTTTTAACATATTGAACCTTTTGGTGCCTTTGTTACTTGTCATGACTTGCTCTGTGGGCAAGTAACTCAGAACGGTAGTCTAGAGCTATGAATGACCATACATTCATTACTTATAATGACAGTCACCAAAAATAGCAGAACATATGGTTGGATAACGAGTATTTGGGTCACTTTGATTCATAATAACTTTGTTTGTTATCAATTTTAACATAAAGAAAATTAAATGTACTTTATTGCAAGGGAGGGTATTGAGTTCATTGCTGAGTAATTATTTTGACAGTCCTGAATGCAATGAAGTCAACTTAAATTTCCAAGTGCAGACCCATTTGTACGTATCGCTATCAGCACTTGAACCTGACAAACAATGAACCTGACTGGTCTCCAAGACACTGCCTAGACCCTCACCTTATCAGTGATATTGAACTGCAGCCGTTATCTGAAAGGACATGGAGAACATAAGTTATTGACTCGCTCATATAGGTTTCCTTTAAGTCATTAATCTCCCATTGAAGTCATGGATCTGATATATGGATTACACGTGTCGCAGGATTTGTCCCAGTACTTGTCTCCACTGTTACCAGTACTTGTCTCCACTGTTACAAGTGGACAATTCCTTGTATCCTGTACACTTCCTGTACTCAATAACTGAGGATTATCTTTCTCTCCGTGTGTTTGGTGAAATAGGTGAAAGATTTTTTTTAAGCGGTGACGTAAAACAATAACTCACTCGCTCTCTTGATGTGGAAAGAAGTAGGTGTGTGTTTTTCTCCGTGTTGGCAGCCATCTTGTCTAGTTTGATTATATAGGCGATATTTCACTTACAGGTGAACGAGATCTATACGGTATGGTTCAGAAGTAGGTTGTGTTTCTCTCTTAGATTTTTATAAATTTTAATATATTTTATTTTAAATATTGAATTTTAATATATTTTCTTTTATGTCTGCAGCTTGTCCCTGATGTCGACTCTAACAGATGTAAAGTGATAATTGGCAGCTGTGAGCTGGATACTGTGTACAAGATCCACGTTCAGGCCCTGCTGAAAGGTGAGATAGTCTAGTTACTGACCATAGCTCTCCCTGCTGGAGGATCCTAAATCTCTTCTATAAAGCCTAACTTTGAAAGGTGAGATAGTCTAGTTACTGACCATACCTCTCCCTGCTGGAGGATCCTAAATCTCTTCTATAAAGCCTAACTTTGGTTTCCTACAGCACAAAGATTAGATGGTAGCACAATGGTAGAATGTTTGGACTTCAGAGTCAAAAGTCTGGGTTCAAATCCTGTCCTCGGAGCCTGGCACCAATGTTCGTGAAAGTTACCTTTTTGGTGTGATCATGATATATTGAGCTGTCTGTACCATGGCAATGCAGTTATTATCCTTAGTACCAGCTGGTGCTCGCAGGTTTACTGCAACATTCAGTGCTACGGATGTTGTGGGTTTTCTCCTGCCCTAAACTGACGAGCCTTGATATAAGTGAAAGAATCTTGAAAGTAGCTCTAAACCCCAAATCAAAAATAAAATAAAATAAATAAATTAAAATTTATAATGAATTATTGAAGAATATGATAGTTTCCACAATTATTAGCGAAATTGGAAGCACAAAAATAGTGTTAGAATAATTAGACCAAACTGGGCATGTTCATATTTTTAGGGTCCAACATATCATACCTACTAGTCTGGATTGTATGATCTTATGGGCTAGACGGATTTAGGCAGTCTGAGATTATCAAGATAATTTAAGAATGTATTATTTTAGATTATAATTAATTTAAGAATGTTTTATTTTTAGATTATTAATTATTATGTCTAAATATCTTCTTTTCGGAAATTAAATATAGTGTTTGAACTATTAGAGGGTTTGAATCAACAGGAGAATTACGGTATGCTGTTATTTCCAGATTCGGACGAGAGAAGGATGTCGAACGTCCTGGAGGTAAAGCTGCCGCTGGACAGGACACAGATCACGCTGCCAGGACCGGAGGACCGACATGAGGACGACGAGGTCTACCAGGAATTCCTGGAAATACACGCAGGATCCGGCTATCTTCCTCAGATGGACAGTAAGTGTTAACTTTAACCATTTTGCATCTTCAATTTTTATTTTTTTATTTTCCTGTAATATCTTCTGCTATTTTTTCAAACATACTTTAGCCCTCTCCCTGCTGGATTAGAGCTTTTCCAATTGCCTCCAGCATGGAGAGGGTTAAATATATGCACTAATTATTTTCAAGGATATAGACATCACTTAGTAGTCATGTTACCCACAGCAGCACACATAGAAGTTTGATCACATTCCTTACTTCAGTTGTACATTTTCACATTGAAATACAATTATACTCCTATTAAAGGCATACAATCCAGGCATGGCAAATTTCCATGGAAATCTGCCGATTTATTTGTCCAGTTGTCAATTTATTTGCCCTGGACGTGGCTTAAGGCCTGTAGCCCCCAGACCTTGGCCTTGTTTTCTACTGAAATCACAACTGTCTGTTGCAATGCCTGACAATTAAGAGATGGTTGACCAACTGCAATTTAATAATCAAAAATATTTTACCATGAAACTACTTACCTAGAACTAGAGCTTGAATTACATTGTCGAGAATACCCGATGGTCTCGTCAAAGAAGAAAGAACTACGACCGACAGCACCTTATTGTTGTAATGGAATGACCGGCCCGATATTGCACCCTGTTACATTGGTCCAAATTGACGACTTAATCTGTGATTGTATACCTTTAATAGGACATGTCATCATGGCAGAAGCCATTAGTCAGTGTTGTTGTTTTATTTCCATTTCCATTTTTGCTTTCACTTTCACATTCACTTTCACCCACTAGCGGAGACGGCCAGGTCAGAGATAGATACTGACCAAGAAAAGAAACTGGTCGACCAATCACGCCTTCTTGTAGTGGATGCATCAACTCTAGGTATGCACATTAACCCTCTCCCTGCTGGATTAAGCACAAACATTCCTCTTTGGGCATTTCTGGTTGCCTACCACATGGAGAGAGTTACCGAAGCAAGACCTAATTTAACCCTTTCCCTGTTAGATTAATCCCAATCCCCAATTACTACAGGAAGATGGTTAATCTATATGGCCTTTGATAGAATACCACAAAGTAGGGTTAGGAAATTATGTTTAATTAAATTTTGATAGGTAGCAAATTGGAAAGGGTAGTAATAATTCAACAAATAATACGTTGGGATTTTATTTATTTATTTATTTTTCTAAAGTAGGTAAAAGGAAGTTTATCAAACCATACAAGTAATAGACATAATGTATGAAGTTAATAAATGGAAAATTGTAGTTTAACAAGTAACTTTTGTAAAATTAAATAAAATGTTACCAAACTATGGTTCCCAAATTGTCATGCTCGTAGCGCTAGGATCGTTCTATGGAATGGTGAATCAGGAAATAAACTGATAGACAATTAATGGAATTTATTGTGTAAGAATGGAGAGTAGGGGTGGTGAGAAATACATTATATGTATTAAATCTTTTCCACAAGGTCCTAAAACAACCACAGCCAATGTTAAAGGTCACATATTTTCAGACGGTGTTTACACGTTGCGACATTGTCCAACAACTAACTAAACTTGGGTGGGAAAAACTCATCAGAACACATTAAACATGAATGTCCATCTATTGCATCTAGGTTTTAATTAACAGCCTATCCATCTTTGATTTCTCGCATCATTCTCACCGTCGTTTTAATTATGCATGGCAGTCGTTAATTGCGACCATGTTGCTAAGCAACATCCCCCACGGTAACGGTACGCGGTAGATTACAGTGTGGGCCAAGTCTCTCTATAACACTTATAGCAGAACCGCAGGAATTCCGCGATGGATTATGATAACAATGTTCTCTCTTGCGGAACATTTCAGGTATCTGTCGGATTTTTTTTATTACATGAGTCGTGGTGATAAATTAGAAAAATATGTAAAGATAGGACTTTTTGCTGAATAATTCACACGTTGTTGAATATACCGTATATCATTAAGTTTATTGCCATTAGCATTGTTATTATGGCGAGATACATTGGTCTGACTTTGCGGACATATAGCTTATTTCAATATCAATATGTTACGTATTCGTTTGACATTCGTCCACTTTTAATGAAATATTTGAAAGAATATGTTTGATTTTTATTGCAGTTGAAATGTTCACAAATAACGTTGTCTCACTATTGGGCATGTAGATATTAAACTTCACCATTCAATTTACTTTAATTTTACTTGTAGTTCTGTGCACGTAAATGTTACTGTAAAGTGTTACTTGCTACCGTTTACCAGTTTGTGGTTGTACAATGATTTATTTTCTTTATTATTTTTTATTCTCATGTTTTGTTTTTCAGAAGAGAAGAATCAAACAAGGGATACCACAAATGTGGTTGAAGTTGAAACCAGAGGTAGGATATGCTTTTTAAAATTCCATTGTAATTATGCTAATTATGGATTCAATATTTATTATTATTATTATTATTATTATTATTATTATTATTATTATTATTATTATATCCATATCTGTATGATCGTCTCTAAGATATATCACCAAATTTGGGTATTCTTTTCACGATATTCATATCGCCATTGGAAGGATTGTACATGTATTTCTATTTCACATTCACTTCTACTGGTATGATTTACCAACAGGAATATTTTCTTTCATGACACTGTTGTGACATTTTTAGATTTGATTGCATTTGCATTGATTAAAAAACTGCCAATTTCAATTTACGTTGGTGGTCACGATGTCTCAGTTTGTCACATTTCTGTCCTTAGCCTACTTGAGTCATGAACATTTTGTCCGCGGTTGCTTTTCTGCATCATAAATGAAATCCACAAGTCAATGTCAAAGTATCCCCAATATTTGTCTGCATGAACTTGACCAGGCCCCGAGATTATGAAACTTAGTTGAGTAGGATTTTATGCTCAAGCTCAAATGTTATAAGAGGATTTGTGAACAGAATTTTGAGTTGAGTATGAAATCATAATCATGAAAGTTTCATAATGTTGTATTTTTCGCTCATGACAGCAACGCTACCGGTACATGGATTTTGTCATTTTGCATGCCACTGGGAGAGTATCTGCATCATTATTTGATGTTATATTCACTTCTGACCACCACAATGCAGAAGAAATATTTGTAGTCATTTTCACTAATGAATTCACTGCAGATTTTGTCATTTTGCATGAACCTGGAAGAAGTAGAAGTATTTCTATTTCATGATACTTACGACAATAAACATTGGGTAAACACCGTTTTGCCCTAAATTAGCCAATATATTTCTACATTGCGAGATATATTCGAGCTTGGAAAGTTTTCCAACTTCCGCGAGGCGAGTCGGTGGAGTTAGCTCCCCTACATCGCTCTCCACACGAAACGCCTCGTGGAGAATCATATCTTTTTCCTTGGCGCTCGAGACAACACTGTTATCATCGCAGCTCATCTTGGATTATCTCACACCGGACGCAGAACCTTGCTCACTGAGCTAAGTCGTTCTTGTTTTTAGTATTCGTTTATAACACACAAACAAAAACTTCTTTTCATAAAGCTAATTTGCTTCGCAGTCGAAATTTAAACTTCATTTTTAAAATTTTCAAAACCACGAGGTAGGGCGGCCATTTTTAATTTGACAAATTATTAAGTAGTCGCTCACTCAATAGTAGTATGGACGTTTTCGCCAGGGTGCCTTACACAGCTCGTGTTTGCCCTGGCGAGAATTGTTCCACTGCTATTCTCGATCACGATTCACACGCTCTTTGTGAATCGTGTCGAATTATATCTCCTATAGAATATTTCAATAAATATATTTTATGGTTCAAAATAGCTCAACTACAAATAAAAGTACATGTGCTGGAGGCCAAGCTGGCATTGCGTCCCGTCACCGTTTGGCCCACATTTGCAGACATCCCACTCTTCCGGCCGGCACTGGATGCATTTATCGAGAAGGGATGGGAGGCCATGGGCATGCTGCGACTGGCCGAGGGCAAGTTACAGAAGACAAAAGAAGACTGGTGGTGCAAGAGAGATTACAGAACTTCCATGTTGTAATAAATAACTTTACTTTAAACAGTCTTTAGCTGCTGCCTGTTTGTAAATGTTGTTCTTATGCCTTGTTCTAATAAATAAAAAAAATGCATACAATGGAAATATGAAGTGTTGTAATATTGTGCTGAACACTAGTTGTAATTCCATTGGCCTATTCCATGAAGTGATCTTGCAAGAGAGATTGCAGAACTTCCATGTTGTAATAAATAACTTTACTTTCAGCGGTCTCACATCGACTTGCTGCCACTCTTTGGTCAGCGGACAATTACAACTGAAGAGGCCACTCAGGGATCGTCAGTTACTTCCGCGACTGCACCGCACTCAAAGATTAAAACAAGTTACGCCACGAAGCTATGTCAAGAGCAATAACCAAGTATGACAACATTCGTCAGTTAGTTGGGAAACTTCCATTCTACCTTCATGATAAGTGGCGAAACGAGGTGCTGAAGACCAGAGACAGGGGCGAGATGCTGAAGTTCAGCCAGTTGGTAAACTTCGTAAGAAGAGAAGCAAGAAAAGCCTGTATGTAAGAACAAGTCATAAACCCCTATGCACCGCAGATCTTCCTATGCTGAGCATTACCCAGCTTAGTCGGTATGCATGAGCATGCATAAGCCTCGTTCTAAGCCGTGGCCTTGTTCTAAGCTGTGGCCAGCGCAAAGCGATGCATAACTATGCCGACCAGCTACCAGGTCTAACTGCTGGTCTATCGATAGAAAATGGCGGCTGTTGTAGTTTGGCGGCGTCGCTTCAGAAATTATTTGCGAAGAAACAGAATCTTCAGAGAGCGGACGCATCCTCTGGATATCTATGATGATGTAGAACTTTACGCCAAATACAGATTCCGACGACAGGGCATCATACGTATAGTAGTGTGTCTCCTGAATGTAGACAAAGGAAAGAAAAAGAATTTTGAAATGTACACAAATAGGCCGTCCACTAGCAGCTAGCCACGCCCACGATGAAAGTAACGCCCTAAAGTCTACGTCAGCAGTGACGCGACGTGATGTATACACACGCCAATACTACAACTTTCAAAATGGCAGGTCACGGTGTCGGAGTTACTTGGTCCTTCCAGCTTGCCAATGGTAACCAAGTACAAGTTGTCACCTCCGAAAGCGAGGGGGAAAGAATTAAACGTGGTGCGATGGTTATATTGATATCGATACTATTATTTGTTCATTGATTGATTGATTGATCATTGATGTAGACATTTAATTTGAACGTTGTAGATTGTATTTGCTAGCAGACGACATTTATAAAATATCAATAATAGATCGATTATTTTATATTTAGAAAAGAAATTTTCTTCACTTCCTGCAAAACAAGATGGCTGAACCTAAGCAGAAGCGATTGAGGAAGACCAATTTCACCCTAAAAGAAATCAACTTGTTACAAGAGAAGGTTAGACTTGATTTTGATGTCATCAATTGTAAATTTTCGTCATCGGTAAATAACGCAAGGAAAGCGGGGATTTGGGGGAGAATTACGGAAGAAATTAATGCTTTGGGGGTATGCCACAGGACAGTTTTAGAAGTGAAGGATAAGTGGCGTAATCTTACGAGGGAGGCCAAGGCCAACTACAGTGCGTTAAAATAGGCCCAGCGAGGGACTGGTGGGGGACCTCCTCCATCACCACTGTCCACAATCGACGCATTTAATACGTCGAATACAGTATTTATTTATTTGTTTCTATATCAGTAAAACAAAGTGACAGGAAACGAACGTTGCACCAGGCAGATGCCACTTATGAAAACACTGTCCTTGATACCGCAAGAATAGAACTTGAAAAGGAAAAACAAGACATTGGAAATCCAATTAATGAAAAGACAGAAGTGTAAATTGGATGCTGAATACAAATACTAACTTTGTACTATGAGCTTAAAATGAAAAGGGAAGTTTGGGTGACTGTGATTGAACAAGTTGTACAATACTGGTACAAGTCTGGTACCAATACTGGTACCTCCTAGAAGATGCATGCTGAGTCTTCCATCCGGTGGAGGGAGTGCCTTCCCCAAGAAAGAATCACACAAATGGACAAATGGTGGTAGTCTCCGATAAAGTATGTTGTTTTAAGGTTGTTTTGACAAAGGCTTAACACGCAGGTAACACCTCATGAACCTTATATGTGTTATCTATCATATGTAACATTTGAACAATGTACACGTAGAAATATACTCTTGCTATATATATAGATAAATAAATTTAGGGTGATAAAGCAGCAATTGTGTTTGGTTTATTAAACAATTACGATAACCAGACCTATTGTTTATGTTAATTAACAGTTGCGGACGACTGTCGCCTTCAACAATTGGAACAAGACTGTCGACTTCTTCGAGGTCTACCTAGTACCAGAGATCCTGACTAAGAGCATTTTGATAATTTGAACACCTTGATTTGGTTTGTACTTTGTATCTTTAGATAAATTGTTTGGTTAACATAGACTGATGAATGACAGGTAACGTCCAGGTTTAGAACCTCACCGTCATCGGGGCAATAGACAACGTCCAGGTTTAGAATCTTACTGTCATTGGGGCAATAGACAACGCACATGTAACATCACCGTCATTGAGGCCGCAGGTAATATCAAGGTCATTGAAGTCACAGACAATAACCAGATAACCTCACAGGCATAGGGGCAACAGGAAATGATCCAGTAATCTCACAGTCATTGGAGTTATAACCAGATAACCTCACAGGCATAGGGGCAACAGGAAATTATCCGGTAATATCACAGCAGGGATCACTTTGGGATTTGGGTCAGATGGGCCATGGGCCCATATGACCAAAATTCTATGGGCCCCAGGGCCCGAGGATCAAATATCATTTTATATTGCTATGTGGTTGTAGAGGCTATGTAGTTGTGTGAACAACATGAAAAGATAGACATTGGTGCAAGAACTTTATCATGAATGG
>JAUTBZ010148438.1:0-11984 GCA_032361785.1 Lepetodrilus galriftensis
AAATGAGCGAATTATGGGAGTTTGAAGTGCGGAAACTAACAGGCGGCCATTTTGAAAAAAAAAATCCAGTTTGAAGATTTTCATCAGTCTTGCTGCTTGCGAGTTAAGACTCAGTTTGTGGTGACGGGTCACATATAGCCACACATTCCTTTTTTCAAATTCGCGGAAATCTGCTGATTTATTTATCCAGTAAAATGTTTGCACTGGGTGTGGCTTGAGGCCTTGCAGCACCCACACCCTGAGCTTGTTTTCCACTGAAATCTCAAATTTTGTCTGTTGCTTTACCTGGAAGGCTGAGACTACGGTATCCATGTGTTTTTTTAGGCTGCTGAATTTGCACACGACACAGAAACTGGAAGAGACGTTGAAGCTGCTGAATAAAGCCATTGAGGTGGACCCACTGTGCGAATTCGCCCACGAGGTGATGGCAAATATGCTGTTACAGAGGTATGTCGTTTTCTCTTTGTTTGCTTTACAAATGCAGGTTAGAAGTTCCCATTTCCCAGTTCCCATATCGTTCCCATTTCTCCTAATGATAAAGGTATCCTATGGGCCAATAGAAATGGCATGTTTTGTTATGTGTATCATTATTCGGGCGAGTACGTTTTAAAGTTGAGTTAATTTCCTGCAAATGTGACATAATATCTAAAACTAACTTACAGGAAATATCAGATTTAAAAAAAAAATTGTTTATTAAGATCATATTTCACAGTCTAGAGAGGTTGATTGTTTACAAAATGGTGCCTATTCATGGGAATTCCCCTCTTATAGTCACATGGTTAGCTAGGTATGCTGTGATTGGTCCTCTGTTAGATTAATTGCAAATGGGTGAAAGATTCCTGCAGCAACGTTAAACTCAATATTCACTCCGTTAGATTGAGAGATCACACATTCCAGCTCACCAGCAATTTTTTAAATAAACAAACTGACTGCCCAGAAAATGAGCTGATTTGTCTATAGATAACAGATCATTTGGAAGAAAACCAATCGCTACACACACTTTCCCGCTGAGACATCATCTGTTCCTACAATAGAAATTTTGTGTTTGAGTCACTTTAACCGGTAACCAAGTAAGCACACCTTGTTGATTGAGAAAATATTTTACGATCAGTCCAATAACTTTTCAGTGGAAAAACCGAGGCCGCTGAGAGGAGCTTCCGACGCGCTATCGAGCTGTCGAAGACGGAATCTGAAATGGCTCACCTGTTCGCGATGAACGAAGTAGCGACAATCCAGCTGAAAGTGGCTGCAAGTCTCGGAATCGAAATACCAATGCTGCCACAAGCGTCCGGATGAGTCTCGGACTTCCACATTGTTTTAGCTTTCCCACGCTGGACTAATCAAAATCACAGTTCTACTGTGCAACTCTGGTTGTCTTTAGCAGTACGAGGATTAAAAGAACATGCAGAAATAACCGTAGCGGCAGATTTCTTAGAAAAATTACTTTTTTCAAAAATTAAATTCTAGAATGTAAAAACAAGTATGATTAATTTGTTATGGACTGAAATTCATAAGTTTAATGGCAATTCTACATAGAGGGATCGTAATTATTCGAGAAATACTTCTGTTTTATGTGGTTTTTTTTGTGTATGTAACATTCTTTTTTTTGTATCTCGTCTTTTCTGTTTTCATTCTATAAATATAACGGAGTGCATTCCAAGTGTATGTATGGAAATTAATTAAATTAAATTAATTGTATAGATAGCGATGAATGTTTAGGTACGACATGTATATATTTATCACAAGTTTACCTTGTTTAGATGCCTTCCATGAATATGTATCAGTGACATCTGACCTGTGATCTGTTTAATTTGCAAGAGTTCAGAACGGCCAACTCTCCAGCGTTTGTTGTAATTCATTACATCTATCTTTTTCTTTTCATAAGAAAACATTGCATTATTTTCATGTTTATGCTCAATCTAATATCATCACTGCCAAACAAAAAGGGAAAAGATATACAGTATGTTTTGTTCTAAATATCCAAATTTGAATAATTATTTGGCCATTTAAGGCCATTATTTTTTTTAATTGTTTAAAAAAAATAATTGCCTTGTCATCATCTTTTATTAATACTTTTTTTTGTACCTGGAAATCGGATTTAATAAAAATAAATATTTCATATTAAAATAGCAAGATAATCTTTGCAAAAGGTCAAAGTCACTAATAAGGAGGGTCGTGTATATTCTGATACAACTATCTTTCTCCTGCTAATATGAATATTTTACTAATCTGCTAATCTAGTAATATCTTAATTAATATTACACTAAAATGAGATTGTTACCTTATGACATCTGATTTGTGGTTTGCAGCCCTGAGTTAGTAGGTGAATTTCGTTTTCCTGAATAGGCTAGTCACTTTTCTGGTTTGAGTGTATGGTCATGTGATGCCGAAAGTGCAAATAAAACAACTCTGCCGACTTCCCTCCAGCCGAAATGCGTCGGTCACCAGATACCGCTGCAAGTCGGCTAGAAATTATCCGGTTGGCATAGAGATAACAGGAAGCGATGTATCATGCCGAACCTAGCCGATTTAGGCAAATCGAACAGCCCTACTGATATATATTGTATAATATAACATGATGTATATGGAGATCACTCTTTTTAACACTCATAATTATTTTACAATTCTGCACTTGTTTGTTTGAAAACATTATTAATTATTGAAACCATTGGGTTGGATTATCTCCCTTGTTCTTACTGTTTTGATATAGGGCCTGCTCCTTTCTATCTGTTCTGTCTGACGACATGTGCAGTTACCAAGGATCAACACCACACTGTAACTGCGCATGCGTCGGACAGAACGTACAGACAGTACAGCTAGAAAGGAGCAGCCCCATAGAGCGTCTGTTACCATCTAGCATATCAACATGGTTGTCAGGATTTGTTGTTACTTTTAGCAGTTAGAATATAATATGATTAATGTGCTGTTACATATGTAATGTTGAGATGATCTTTATACCTCGATATCATGCTCACGTCATGTATCCTATTTTGAAAAATGCATCGGCTGTGCAGGTGTCTTGTTGTGATGTGGCATGAATGATATGAGATGTGACATGAATGTCATTATGATATGAGATGTGACATGAATGATATGAGAGAGAGAGAGGAAGAGAGAGAGAGGGGAAGAGAGATTACTAAGGTAAAAAAAATAAGATGATACTTTGACCTTAACCGCAATGTTTATTTCCAGGTTTAGTATGTATGTGAAGTAAAATTGAAAACACATCTTCGGGTTTCTACACCAATTATCATTCCTCATGTGCAAGTACACGTAATTTGTGTGTGTGTGTGTATGATGATGCATGTATGCGTGTGTCTGTCTGTCTGTCTGTCTTGTCTCTGTGGGTGTGCGCGTGGGATGCGTGTGTGTGCGCGCACCAGATGTGTGTGTGTGCGCGCAAGAGGACGACTTGCTTGAAATAATATGTCATTATCATACTATTTCAAATGATTTATATTATTAATAAAAACATACCAGATTCAGTTCAAAATGTTACTGGGATATCAAGCATGTATCAGTTTAGTCTATGTCATCTAAGTTATGTTGTAACAATCTCACAATGCTCTTGCCATGAATCGTACAATATTGACCCTCTCCCTGCCGAAGCAGTGAAGTCACTTCATGCTGAAGGCAACCGGAGATGCCTTGGGAAACTACGCTGTACTAGCACAGACATGTGACATCACAGGAGAGTGTTATGAAAGGAACGCTTCGCGCAGTTTTATCGCTAGCGAGTACAGCCCGCACAATGTGCGAGAATTGTGCAACACGTACTCCGGACAGTGTAATGTGATGAAAGGAACGTCTCCTTGAAGAGCAGTGCTTGTGCCTAATCCAGCAGGGAGAGGGTTACACATGCATTTTTGTAGGAGCGTCGTCTCCCAATGGTACATGATGATTGATTGATTGCAGTGACCACTTATAGTTTGGTATGGCTGGAATACACGTCACCTAGAATGTAAACCAATCTTCTCACCATCCTTTGTATATAGTTTCATAGTTGCCATAGTGTACAAATACCATGTATAGCATACTTAGCCGCCATACAAACCAGTATGTACTATTGTAGAATAAGATTAATAATGTACAGAGTTGATGTTTTGTACATTGTTGTACGTGTAGCTCTCAATTTCAACCCTTACGATCGCATCTAGCCTGGTATGTTTTCATTAGTGTACGACTGTGTATATATATGAAGGTCGCATGTAAATAACAGTATCGTCACGTATGGGTGAAAGATTCCCGCTGTCACTTAAAACAATAATTCACTAGTATACGAGTATCGCGTGTGCAACAGAAGTGTTTATTTGAAGAATGTCGTTTGCATCCGTAGTGTTCAGTGTATACCTAGAAAACAGTTTGTATGAACGTAAGAGGTCGCAGGCTGGAAATAAATAGCTTTGTGATTATCATTAACCTGTTTTATGTTATTGTTTTTTTCTATTGATGCTGGCAGTCTCGGGACAGTTGGTCGTTCCATCCATGTATATCAACATCTGGGGTGCGTTTCACGAAAGGGGTGTATATTTACTCCGGCTGTAAATGACGTAATACAATCAACGTAAATGACGTAATACAAACAAATCCACGTAATTTACATCCGTCGTAAATATACATCCCTTTCGTGAAACGCACCCCAGATGAATTAATCTGACACTCACATTGAAACTGATAACCTATGATATTATTACATATAGCCTAGCTGGTTATTATTATTATTGATATGAGTTAAGTGTAGATCACACTCCCGCAGCAACGTTAAACTCCATATTCACTCACTCAGTGTAGATCACACACTGACCATTTTGAAAGAAAGACGCAATATATATCTTGCATATTATACTTTATGTAAAATGACATTTTCCATTCAGTTGAGAATGCAAAGGATTGTGGGAGGGAAATCTTTACACACTTTATGTCACGAATAGTAGGAGGAATACCTTCTTTTTTTTGGGGGGGGATAGGTATCTTTGGATAGGAAATAGATATATTATTTCCTGATGACTACAACATCTGAAAACAATCGTGCATGTCGGGGTGGGGGAATTATTCTTTCAGAGTATGCGATAACTTTGATAGTGACCATTTTCCCCTTTGCAAGTACCGTATGATCTTGTCTCTTTAAAAATGGTCATATTGAAGCGTGGATATCATATCTGTACAAGGAGTGTAAAGCATTTTTTTGGGTGGGTCATTTACTTTGCCGGTAAAGAATCAGATAATACATGTACCAATCAATATAATTTATATTATAATTATTTACTTTCACCATGTTCACCTTCCGAGACTATGGATACACTAGTAGTCAAATTAAATGGTACAATGTTTGCGTGCCACTAAAGCTATTAAAAATAATAAGTTATGTAATCTAGTTTAGAAGTTGAGCACTATGCATGAAATAGCGACTACAAAGCGGGTTTTTTACATAAAATAAAGGGTAATGGATGCTTAAAGGCACAATATCGCAGATATTTATGGTTTTGGACTAGTTCTTGGCTACTACTGCAAAATACATTCACTTGATATACATAAAATGGACTTCCAAAAACCTTTCCACTGCTGTAGACAAACATCCACTGCAAACCCCCATCTAGACAGCTGATAGACAACCTGAATATGGTGGTATTGTTATTTGCTTCGTTATATCAATACTAGGGGACATAACTCGGTGATACGACTTTAAAATATGGTAACGTCAAAGGGAACATAACTCTAATGTTTGCGCGCATTCCTTCTTAGAACAGTGATGCATCAAAGACAAGATAAATAGCGGAATGTTCCCTATATTCATATAAAATATTAATAGTTTGATAACTATTGAGTACTGGGGACTACCGGTAAGTACATCAGTAAATAACAACTTTTGGATGGATAAATCAAGTGTAATTATTCTCAGATTGAAATTCGTTTGTCCTTTATAGAGGTTTATTTCACCTGTGATATTATGTTAAAACAAAATAATTATAATAAGTAAATATATTTATTGTGACAAATACAGAAATAGATGATTCGATCTTTAAAAAAACAAAACATTTACATTTTTGCCTCAAATGTCATTTGGCGAACTTCGTTAATCCGAGATTACTAAAGTCGAATCCAACAGTTTGTTTGGAGTCGAACTTCAAACTGGTACCCGTCTATTAATACTATATTGCGCAACGAGAGAGAACCAGTCTAGGCAAAAATGGCGAAAGCGGTCGCAGCGATATCTCGCATGGGCATGTCCCTGTTCACGAAGACAGGGGATTCAGCGAAAGGTGGCCAATCTAACCATATGTATTACTTTCTGCAGAAGACAAGCTGTTTAACATTATAACTAAATATGTTTATTTTATCATTCAAGTCATTGAATCGTGTGGTATGCCTTTGACCTTGGCACGAAATTAGGATACACTTTAATTTTGACACGGCAAATTCTAGCATATCGATGAGATTCAGGAGCTTTAGTAGCATGCTAATACATGAACACCGCTATTAATGAGTACTTGGGTTATTTTTTATTACAGGAATATGTCAATCTTTTATAAACAGCTGATAAATGTATATCCGGGCACCCTGACTTTTATCACTAAATTTGCCTGAATCTTGTTTGCAAAATATATTTCATGAATCCACAGACATCTAGGCTAAGTAAATACATTTTGAAGACTGTTTTGCGGTAATTACTTAATTCACAGACGTGATGTTTTGATAGAATCAGCCATTATCCATCGGAACAGTGGGTGGACAACAGATGTAACAGGCCGGCTATTTCCGTGAATAAAAGAGTTATCGCAAAAATTAGGATAATGTACCGGGTAGTTGCTAGGTGTAAATCCATATGTCTGTGCTAGCCATAACCCTATCTCTGAATCAAGTAAATTGGTGAAATAGAGAGGGCCCCTGTCTCTACCTTTGCCAATAAATAAATGTTGTACAAATCATTATGGAGCACACTGGCATCGGATATGATGGATATTTGAGCAATTTTGAAACGTGTTGATAAATGGACCTCCCTAGACAGACAATACATCTCTTTGTTTGAATCTGCTGTCAGTAAAATCCATATTCCTCATCAGGAAAATACACCAGCATGTTTCAAACTAATTCTATCCATCATATCCTGTGTTCAAAATATTTTGAGCAAATATTGTAATTTAAACTACTGTCATCATCTTGAATACCCGGTAGTATTAGTAAGTGTATTTGATATATTTCAAGTAATAACAGCAATTATTAGAAAACTTGCTAATTTACTTTGTCAAGTTTTATGTCTTGTTCTCAATAATATCATTATTGTTTTAATTATTATTTAAATTATTATTTTGTTATTTATAAAAATGATTATTGTTACCGTAATATATTATTATTATTATTATTATTATTATTATTATTATTATTATTACTTTCAGCCTTGACTCCTCGGCTGCAGACATTCTGGAAATATGCCAAGGTTGAGATGCGACCTCCGTCCCTCAGCGAGATGGGTCAAGTCCAAGAAGGTATCAACAACATTGTCGTTGCTGCGCGGTCGGGGAAGTGGAAACAACTCACAGTGAAGGTAAGAGTTGTCTGCCCTGGCTACTCCACATACAATCAGCATGTATGGGTGAAAGATTCCCGCTGTGAATTAAAACAATTATTCACTCGTTACTCCACATTCAACAGGGATCAATTTCTGGTTTAACATGAAAACCGAGACATTCTTCTATTATCTAATTTCTAATTGCCACTTTCAGTATTTACATGAGATAGTCGAACAAACTATTTTTGAGGGCTGGTTATCAAAACAGGTGAAAAATCGGTAATATAAACATCTATTCATAAATATTGCTAAAGCACAAACAGAAGATACAATTTAAATTGTCCTGCATAGTACTTTTACACACAACTCTGCTGATTTAGTTGCGCTGAACAAGTTCGTTATTGTGAGCGTATACTGCATTTAAATGTCACACACTAAATTCCACTTTACGGAACTCAACAACATGTTTACATCTGTACTTTCTGTCCGTTTCAGCAAGCCTGGCTGAACACGTTAGTCGGAGCTGAAATCTGCTTCTGTTTTTTCATCGGTGAGATCATCGGAAAAGGAAACATCGTAGGATACTATATACCTGGTGCCGTGCACTACGAGCCTTAGAGAGACAGTTTAACATGTGACGTGTGTGTGTACTGGGACATATAGACCATCACCATCAACATTGTGGTTGCTTGGGAAGCATTTTGGTGTATAAAGTAGATGTATATTACCAAGTTTTCTTGTTTGTCATGAAATACCGTTTTTTTCTTCTTCTACAAAACAGAAGTATACACCAAAACTAGTTTGTGAGTCTTGTGACTGGCATACTCCCCAGGGAGTTAAGAAGATGAAATGAGTGCATGCTTCTGAAACGTTCAATTTTCCGAACAAATGTTCACAGTTTGGCGAAGGCGTTACGTCATATAGCGTGCCGTCAAACTTCCACTCGTTCAAAATGGAACAAAATCAGTATAGCAGAGATTGAAAAGTTTACCAGGAGTATGATACAATGTTGTACAACATTCATTCGTGACTAGATTCCACATAAAGTTATTGACTATTTTCTAAGATGTTCTTTCCACCCCTGTACCACAAAATGTTATTCCAGATGTGTTAGATTCAAAGCACAGTATATTGGACATGACCACGTGGTAGAAAAATGAATTCTGTGTAAAGTAGTATGCTTATACAAATCATATGTACACACATTTTTTAATCAAATTATTAATTCATCAAATTTGCTTAACTTTTGTTGTTCAGTATAGTTGAATGGAATATTGTATGAAGCATCTGTAAAATATAAAACATGATGGGCACCACAAGAAGGCATCTCATTGAAACTCAAATACGAGATTTACACATTTGGTATCTTTTGATATGAGTCAAGTTATTATTTCTATGTATAGTAGTAGTAGGCCTATAACTATAAGGTAGCCAGTGATACGTCTTTAGCTGTAAGTGTGTCTTACAACTAATATCATCCTCAAATCGCAGGCTATTATGACTACAAATAACCTCCATATGTGGTTCGAGGATGAACTAATATGAGCATTAGCCAAAATGATTTAATATGGATATTTTCACAAACACTTGCACCTAAAACCAGTAAAATACTGATGCAGTGATCAAGGTCTTGGAACTGGGTATCGTTGCTAAGCTGTCTTAGCCGCTAAGGGACCGTAGCACTCTCTTAGCAATGTGTTAGCTATCGGTAAAGGGAGTGCTATGGTCCCTTAGCGGCTAAGACAGCTTCGAGAAACGATACCCTGTAAGTTAGTACAAAGGCATAATATCCCAGATAAATGGTCATTTTGGACTACGCTAGTATAGTTCTTTGCTACAACTGCAAAGTACATTCACTTGACTGTTGACATACATAACATCATGGTTGTAGGCCTACTTCCAAAAACCTTTTACACCTCTGTATGGTAGGCAACATTCCACCCACTGGAAGGTACCATACCGGTTAGAATTATCACTTCACTACGGCATTCACTAAATAGCCATAACATTTATCAAAATAGTTAATAATAATTGTGTACATTGTGGCCTTATATTTGAGAACAATTACGCGATAGTTGTCTTTCTCTCAGTCGGTTTCTGACGCGATATTGATAGGATGCGCCGTCTGCAGTGGCAATGCAGATATCATTCTTGGTCTGTCGGTACCAGCCGGTGCTCGCTCGCGGGTTTACTGCAACATTCAGCGCTTATAAAGTCTTGAAAGCGGCTTTAAACACTGTTAAACTCCATTTAAGAAAAAAAATACTACTGTAACCGTCTATATACTAAGCTACTGGTTTTCATGGGCCTAATGTAGGCTAGTAGCCTAGGCCTAGGATATATAATTATAATAGTAACTAATTATAATTAACTAATAGTAATAGTACTGATGGTGAGATAATTGCCGTATAGTAGGCCTATATTGTCTCTCTCTCTCTATACACATATATATATTATATATAGTATATAGTATTTTTTTCAACCCACCACCATCCTTATTTTTTATGTAGGCCTATTTATTTGTATGTTACGGTCCCTAGAAACATCACACATCGCCATTTGTTAAAACACTGCAACAGAATTACAAAATAATAAATGACGGGAGTTTACAGTGAAACTAATCTAAGGGTTACAAGTATAGGCCCGACTCGGGCATCACTCGTGCAGACACGCCGGGACTTCCGGTTTTGAGGACACCTGCACTCGTGTTGGCTACACGGAATATCACGGTAACTCTCTCGCTATCTGAGGCTAGGATCGTATTGTGACAAGTCGAAGCTCGTTCTATGCTCGTATTTAGCTAGTTGAGAATTCGAAGCAAGATCATACTGTTGAACGGTACACCGGATCTTTGCTGAATAGACTTTAATACGTGCCAACTCAAGCTCAATGTAGGTCCTACCGGAAGTATAAGTTAGGAGATGACGTTCAATGGTTCGAGGGCGTCAAAGCTGGTAGTTGTGACCTCTTTTTAGACTAATGGAACTCGGAGACGGGTACTATTAGACCTACATAAACACGACTGTAACTCTGTGTAACAAGTTACAAGTATTAAGCCTAGGTCACACTGTCAAGGATCGTCTCGCCGAAGCCACGACGGATGAAAAACTCACAGTTGAATCGGGATAGTGGTGATGTATCACGGTTTAACTACGGGTTTCGACTGATAAACCAAGGAGAGATAGGGGTTATAGTTGACCACGGTACAATTTAGTACGGCGTGTCACGTGTCGCATAATGTTCAACGGTTCACTGCGGTTTTAGTACCGATTAAAACGGATTACTACGGTATTGTACGAAGTGATACCATTAAGTAGAGATAAGTACGGTTTATTACAGATTAGTACGTTCATCAACAGTCAGTAAGGATGTAGGCTATTACGATTGTCCGATCCGTGATGAATTTTTGGACATGCTAAAACATTCAAAAGACATACAAGTTAGCATAGGCCTACTATAATGCCCTCGAACGTTTGGTTAAGGACGGACCACTACAATCTATACCACAAAGCATATATGTGTCAGTATGAAGTAATATATATTTATTCATCAGTATCATGTAGGCCTACAGCAATTTACTACCGAGGCACGCGAACAGAGTATAGCCTATATATCAGTTTCGACCTGGCATTCGTTTAGGCCTTCGTCGCAAATGGGTGAAAGATTCCCGCAGCGACGTTAAACTCCATATTCACTCACTCACTCACTCATGTAGGCCTGCTACTCACCATTCCTTTACTACAAGAATAACACCGGTACAATGGTTTCTATAATATATTCTAGTTTGTGGTTAATTCAAATATTAACTCTCTCCATGCTGATGGCAACCAGAGATGCCCTAAAGAGCTGTGTCTGTAGGCTTACACAATTCTGCATGGTTAGGGTTAAACAACTACCGTAGCCAGAGACACACATTCCTACTCGCATGAGTTCTTCCTAATGGTATGCCAGCAAATCTGTTAGCTGTTTCTATGAATGATAGCGTTCGTATTTCTGAACTGATATATCTCTTTATGTATAAGATTTTTTTCCGCAGAAATAATGGCCTTCGGATCTAAATAAAGCGCTTCGGATCTTCGGATGTCTAAGTGCCGACGTAAGGCGAACGGCGAGATTAATGGACGTATAAAATATACATCGATATCCGGAAGTGTGAGATCCGGATTACCATCACTAACGTCATATCCGCGTGGGACCGGAAGTGAATCTAATTCCGTTCTTTGAAAGAGTTCACAGGTTAAATAAAACGCACGTGGACGCGTACACTTAGAGGGCGGGTTGTATTGAACTTTAATGATTAATTTGTATGCAAGTGGTAATATAGGACGTAATTTGTCAACGGCCATTCAGAGGGTCATGTTTAGATGTGAAGTTTGTACATATCGTTATTACGGGCTTATTAGTCCGTGAGCTAGCCAATTTATCAGGCCCACCCGAGGTGACAAAGGTTTGATAGTTTTAAATGATAGTTTTACAC
>JAUTBZ010148449.1:0-26744 GCA_032361785.1 Lepetodrilus galriftensis
TATTTTTACCGATAGTATGTTTCCAGATAGCATCTATAACTTTTAGAGCCTCTTTTTTGTAGTTAACAGCTCCTTTGCTACCCCATCTTTTGTCTGCTAGTATCAAAGCATAAGCTATATCCGCATCACCATCAAATGCACTATCAATAGCTTCTTTTTTTTCAGGAACTTCATAACTCATCAAATCTTTTGCAATTTTACTAGGGTGAGCTCTAGAGAATCTCCATAACCCGTCAAATAACTTTTTAGCTTCTTTATCTTCTTGCATTAGTGCGGTGATAAGCATGCCATATCCTTGTCCTTCAGAGACAGTTCTATGTTTATCTTTTTTATCTGTTGCTACTCTGTAAGTTCCTGATTTTTCACCTATGAGGTAAGTTTGTTTCCAGTTTTGGTAATAATTGTAAATCTCTTTATCCATGTTAGCATCTCCCCATGCAATAGAAGTAAAAAGAGTAATTATTAACCAAAATATTTTCATATATTATTGAACCTCTATATAGACTATTGTTTTACTACTTGGTTTTAGGTGTTTAAGTTGTATAACTGTTGCTTCTGGGTTTTTTGTGTTTTTACTTCCTGGTGTTTCATCACATCTTATTGATTTGATTTTTATGTTTGGATTTTTAAACAATTTACATGAAAAGTTTTCAACAGGATTTGTGTTTCTGTTGTCTATCTCTAGTGTTATCAAGTTTCCACTCTTTTTATAATTGATATCGATATTTGCATGTTCTATAACCCTTTTTGCAATTTCTCTACCATTTAAAGGTTGAAATTGTGGATTTTCGTTAAGGTATTTAAAATACTCTTTGACTATGTTTATGTTGCTATTATAAGCAAAAAGGTGTGTATGTATACTTAAAGTAAATATCGCATCAAGAGCAGTTACAAAGTTTGTCTCTTTTTTAATTTGATTTACTATCTGATTTTGATCCCAATCTAGATTTATGAGATAACTATAATCATCTGTACCATGTCTAGGAATTATCAAAAGGTCTCTGTACTTTTCGTCAAACTTAGGGTACATATATCTTTGAGTTTTACTAAGAATATATCTAAAACCAGACCCTCTAAGTTGTTTTTTCATCTCTAAGTCTAACTCTTCTCTAGGAGGTCTAAAACCGACTATTGGTTGTGAAGAGTATCTATCGATGATAGTTTTACTTCCTGCTGTCTCTTGAGTCACATAAGTTGCATTTGTCTCTATTATCTTTTTGTGATTGTGTGAATGAGATGCAAACTCAACATATGGGTTTCTTGCTATATCTCTCATCATAGTTTGATGTTCTTTCTTTTGAGCTAAAGATGAAACTATAAATGCTGTAACAGGTACATGGTGAGCTTGTGCTAAATCAGCAAACTTTTTAAAGTTTTTAAACTTATACTCTGTATCTTCAGATATAAATACTACTTTTTCTTTATCTATAAATGGCAATGCTTCTATGATAACATCAGATGAAAGAAAATTCAAAATAGAGTTCATAACACTGTTATAAGGGTTCTCTTTCTCTGCTACATCATAAAAAACGTAACTAGGAATGTTCATATAAAACCATTTACCTTTTCCGTAGTAACCATGCCAAGCAACTCCTGATTCTTCAGTTGTAAAGTCATCTCTACCATCTTTTGCAAGTGGTGGATTTGCTAAACTATAAGTTGTTAAAAGTATGTCAGCTTCTCTATCTTGTGAAGATATGAAAATTGGTACAGGATCGTATATAGAAGTTTCTAGAATTTCACCTTTGTATTTATTGTCTATTGGTGAAAGTAAGCGTTGTGTAAATACAACTCCATCTTTGAAAGTTGCAAAGTTTTTGTTTTTACTTAGTCCTAAAGATGTAATTTCTTTTACAAAGTTATCACCTATATAACTACCTTTTTCATCACTAAAACCACATGAGTTGTTAAAGAAAAGATTTCCACCATTGTTTAGAAAACTTTTTATATCTGTTTTCGCACGCAAACTTAAAGCTATAGCATCAGGTATAAAAAGTAGTGCATCACTTGGCAGTGTTCCTACTTTGTCTTCATCCACATTTATTGTTTTGTATCCAAGTTTTTTGATATATTTGTTAAATTGTTTTACTTTATCTATATAGTTGTTTTTATCAAGATTGTTTTTTTGGTATGTAACCGCTGTTGCATACGATTTAAGTATATAAATAGGCTTATTTGTTACAACTGGCATAGTATAGTTTGGTGTTATGATAGGTTGAGGATCACTTTGTTGAATTTTATTGAACATTAGTGCCATGATAGAGAATAAAACTCCAATCAGAAGTAACATCTTTAAACCATATCTATCTTTACTCATCTCTATATTATATACATCAGTGTTACTCACGACATCTCCTTCTCTTCAAAATATAAATATTTATCTTTCTCTTTAACTTCAATATTATTTGCACTTGCAATGCTTCTTCTTTTTTCTCTTATTTTATAAAATGCGTATGCAACTATACCAAACACCATGGTTAGTATAGTTATAACAACAACAGTATATGAGAGAACTTTTAATATGTCAAAATCCATTATATTCTTCCTTTTCTATCCAATTTTCCCCAGTTCATCTTGACTCCAAAAAACTCTTCAATTGTTGCTAATACTTTTGCAATATTTACAACATTTATAAAAAATATTCTGTAGTACAATGAATAAAGAACTAACTTCATACTCTCTTTTGTAACGCTAACACAGTATAAACTAGCAGCTACATCAAGAACAGTAAATATAATCCACCAATAAACAAGCATGACACTCTGCCCTGAAGTAACACCAATGTATATGATAAAAAAGTTAGCAAGTATTGAGGCTATTGGCCAAAAAACTGCTTCAAATAACATATACCATATTACCATGCTCATTGCGAAATTTTTGTGTAATTTCCATAGAGAGCTTTTATGTTTTAAAATAGATTGCAATATCCCTCTAGTCCAACGGTATCTCTGCTTTAAGAGATCCATCAAGTCTTCGGGTGCTTCTGTATAAGATATCGCATCTATCTCATAATCAATTTTATACCCTTTACTGATAAGGTGAAGTGTCAAATCGCAATCTTCTGCATAAGTATCACTTTGATATCCACCAGCTTCTTTAACGGCTGATTTTTTAAACATACCAATGGGACCAGGTATAATGTTTACTAGTTTTAAAAATGCTTGCCCATTTCTTACTAGATTTAGACCTTGGATATACTCTAACGCTTGGAGTTTTGTCCACATGGTGTTTTGGTTTGTTACATAAACCGAACCAGCAACTGCTCCAACTTTTGGATCATCAAAGTAACCAACCATCAACTCTATAGCATCAGGTGATAGTTTTGAGTC
Source organism: Lepetodrilus galriftensis (assembly GCA_032361785.1). NCBI lineage: Eukaryota > Metazoa > Mollusca > Gastropoda > Lepetellida > Lepetodrilidae > Lepetodrilus > Lepetodrilus galriftensis. The sequence continues at coordinate 3,330 of JAUTBZ010148449.1, forward strand.
AGCATCAACAGAGAGAATTAACTCTCCCTTTGCCATCTCTATACCATAGTTAAGAGCTTCTGCTTTACCTTGATTCTCTTTGGTTATAGCTATAAGTTTTCTTCCTTTTTCGCTAAACTCCATGTTTTTGGCTATTAAAAAAGTATTGTCAGTACTTCCATCGTCTACTACTAAAATTTCAAAGTTTCTATATGTTTGATTTTTTAAACTCTCCAAAGAAGCCTTTATGACTACTTCTTCATTAAAACATGGAACGATAACTGTAACCATTCTACTATGGTCACTTCTGTTTTTTTCTTTGTCTTTTATATGTCTAAAAAGGTTTAACATCGATAGTAGTAGTAAAATAAAATAACGAGATATAACTATCAATGAAAAAATAAGTATAAAAACTGCTCCAGTTTTAACCATAGAATCAGTGTATTGAGAGAGATGTCCAATTTGACTCACACTCAATAAAAGAAGTCCTAAAAGGATAATGGCTAAAAATAGTATTTTTATCATTTTTGTAAATCTTCTACTGCTGATATACTTTTATTTGTGATTCCCATCATATCTTGACACTCATCTACATCAAAAGCTCTTTGGCTAACTATCTTTATGTTTTTACTTCCAAGTCTTTGAACTATAAGCTCAAGTGCATACTCTGGTAAAATATCTACTAGTAAAAATATCAAGTTTCTATTGTCTTCATTATGATAAACAAAATCCAAATCTCTAACGCTATTATCTATGATATCCATAGTTATGTTGCTTTGTTCACTATACTCAACAGCAACCATGCAAAAATAGATATGATAATTTAAAAAACTATATACGCTATCTTTTAATATATCTTCATCTTTTAGATAGTGATTGTGTGGTAGGACATTTACTTTGTCTAAAATAGTTGTGTAAAATTCACGCCCTACTGATTTTTCGATAGTGTATATGTACTCTAAAATATCAAAGTTTTTCTCAAACACATGGGTTATACCTTTTTCTATCTTTCTAACTTTATCTCTTTTTCTTATGATAGTATCATTGCTAAGATATAAAAACTTTGTTCTTAGTTTTCTATTTTTTATGATGTTTAGTAACTTATCTTTAAAGGGTACATTGTGTATGTTGTAAAGAATTATATCTGCTTCTTCTACATCTTGTTGGTTCTCATCAAGGTTTGTGATATGTTTAAAATGTATATGTGAATCTTTTTTAAAGATATACTCATGAAACTTTACAACATCTGGTTTGTCTGAAAAGAGTATAACTTTTGTGTACTCTTTTTTGATATTTAGCATTTTACTTTGGCATTTTCCAGACATATCTTTTGATATAAAATACTCTACATCTATCTCTTTGTAAAAAACATCATCCATGATTTTACCAAGTCTTGTAAATTCACCTAAAGAGAAGATAACAACTTTGTGATAGTATCTAGCAACTTCAGAGATATCAGAAACTATTCTCTCTAAATCTCTTTTGCTACACCCCTCAAAAAATGTATCAGCACGGTGAAAATAAAGTATAGAAAACTCTTCTTCTTTCATAATCTTTTGTATCTCATTTATAAAAAATGTTTTTCCATACATCTCATCTAGTGCTTTCCATGATTGTTTTAAGAACATAAAACGAGTTGTATTTAGTTTATCCGTATACTCTGCAGTACCAACTTTAATCTGATCTATCGAATCTTGAATAAAAGATCTTTCTTTATGTGATAAAACTAACACTTTATCTGTATCTTTTGTATAGTGAAACTTGAAAACAGCTTCTATGAGACAACTGTTGTCTTCAGACTTTAAAAGTATCAATCTTTTTTCGTGAGTATCTTTTTTCATCAATTAACCTTTTTACCACTTATATGAAGCTGTTGCATAACACTCATCAGCTCCATTTGGAGAGTAACCACTTTGATAGTGTCTACAATCTATTCTTACTACTATAAACTTACTCATAAGCATCTCTATACTTGCCCCATAATTATATAAAACATCATCATTCTCAAATGAATACCCAACACCAGCTATACCTTGAATATAACCTTTTTTACCAAGCATAAACTTTGGTCTAGCTTGTAGATAGTTACCATCAAAAAATTTCGATGAATAGTAACAAGTGTCAGTTTTTGTATTGAACTCATAACTACCAGAAAATGAGAAATCACTTGAAAAATCTGAATGAACGTATTTGTATATCGGATATTCTACCCATGAGTTTAAGTTTATATTTTCATCGTCATATCTGTTTAGTGTTAAACCTAATTCTGCTTGATCTAAATTTCTTAAAAGTATCGCATCGTATAGTGAAAGTTGTACTACATGGATATTGTTTTCTATCGAACAGGCATTTGAGTTAACAAAGACTCCATTTGTATTTTTAAGACCTACTGTTACATCATGGCCTGCAAATAGTTTTCTGTAACTTAGTTCAACATCAACATCATTGAACTCTTTATACTTGCTCATACCTACGCCAACAGAGAAGTTTTTGTAGTTAAATGAAGTTATAAAACTATCTACATCTTCTTTTAATGTATCGTTTTTAAAAGTTGATCTTTTTGCTCCTACTGATAGTGTCCCATTTGCTACTTTTGCGATGTTGTTTACTCTTACGCCATAAGAGATATTGCTTATAGTATCGTCATCAAGTGAGTGAAAACTAAGAGTTACATCTTTTAGTTTGTTTTGTGTTGTTGGTTTATTTATAGGCATTATCATTGATTTTACTGAAGAGATAGATCTTTTTTGTATATTTACTCCTGCTAGTGTGTAATCAGTATCAAGTATTTTCTTTTGCCCCTCTGCTAATATGATATCTTTGTGTCTAGTTGGTTTTGGCATAGGTTTGCTTACTTTTTTCAAACTATTTTTTGTAAACTTTAAAAGGTTATCTCTTTCACTTGAAGGAGTTTCGTTTTGCAATCTTTCAAGTAAGCTTTGTAAAACTCCACGAGAGAAGTCCCATTTTGCTTCATCTTTTTGAGCTATTAAGCTTGATGCGTATCTGTAAGTTGCTAAATCTTGTAAGTTATCTCCCACCTGTGCAACACTTCTATATAACGGTTCAGATTTATTATACATCTTTAGTGAATCAAGAGCAGAGGCATATCTAAATCTTATTCTATTGTCTTGTGGATTTTCTTTTAGATATGCAGCGTAGTAAGATAGTGAATCTTTAGTGTTTTCTGTTACAAAACTAAGTTCAGCTATCTCTTTAGCAATTTTAGAGTCATTTGTTTTGTTGTAGTATCTTTTATAATACTTTATAGCTTTTGTATAATCTTTAGCTTTGTGAGCATTTACAGCCGTGTTTAGAGTATCATTTAATGCTAGTTTATCTAGTTCATCTTTTGATTTACTATCTCCTAGAGTAGCTAGTTTCTCCATGTACTTATATGCTTTGTCTTTTTGATTTGTAGCAATTAGTGCATCAACATATATCTTTAGCATTTTTTTATTTTTAGTTTTATTTATGATTGGATTTAGTGTTGTTATCGTATCTTTTGGATGGTGAGCCCAGCTTAGGTTTTGTGCTAAAAATACTCTTGCTTCATCATCATGGGTGTTTTTGTTTACATATGATTTCAATACTTTTAATGCTTGAAGTTTTTTGCCACTTGCCTCTAACACGTAATAGTACTGTTTTAGTGAGTTAAATAAGCCATCTTTTTCATAATTTTCTTTTATCTTGTTTGCTGTTTTTTTAGAATTTATTTGTATTCTTTTATTTAATGCGTTTGAAATAGTTTTATCGTTTTTATACTCTTTAACTAATTTTTGAGCTTCTTTATCTTTAAACTCTTTTTTATACAAATCATATAAACCGATTACTCCATCTTCACTACTTTCACTTTTTAAAGCAGTTTTATACTCACTCTCTGCTTCATTGAAATTCGATGCTTTTTCAGCTATTTTTGCCATAAATAGATGTTTGTCACTTTTTGAAAGATGTGATTTATCTATCATATCTGTGGCTTTAGAATTGTTGTTTTTGTTTATATAACTTGCTATTAGATACTTTTCAATTTTTGGTGTGATTTTTATGTTGTTTCTTTTAAATATATCAGATATTAAAATAATATAATCATACTCTTTAGAGTCATACAGCTTTTTAAAATACTCTGGAGATTGGGATAGTTTTCCATTTTGTACAAAAGATTCTATCTCTTTTAGTTTTTTTATATCATTGAGTAAAAAATGTGCTTTTTGGTTTTTTGAATCTACAGATAAAACCTCATCTAATAATGTTTTTGCTTTATCGTATCTTCCTTCACTTAGATATGATCTAGCGATAATAAGTCTATACTTAGTATCTTTGGGGTTTTGAGTTATCTCTTTTTTAAGATAATCTATATCAATATCTATCGACCATACCGAAGTACAAACCAATAACAATAAACTAATAAAACGCAAAATAACTCCTTACTTATACAAAAATAATATCTTAATGTATAAATATCGGCTATTTTTATTTTTTATTTACAACTATTTTTATCACAAGTCTGTTTTAGTACAAATCTTTTATAAAGTGACTCCAAAACTAGATAGAGACAATAAACCCAGATGATATCCATGATAGGGTTTCTTTTATATCCAACTTCTATGTACATCAAAGGTAAACCTATCAAAATAGGCCATTTTATATAGTAGAAAAACAGTATCCAACTTCCATATAACTCTTTTAATGTTTTTTTCATACTATAAAGAACTCTTTTACTGCTTCTTTACTCTCATATGGTTTCTCTTTTATAACCTCATCTCCAATCTCTACACTTCCCTCATCTTCTGGAGATGTTTTAGTATATGTTAAAATCAATTTAGCCGCTAACTCTTTATCTTTACTACTTGCATTTTTTGAGAGTAGTGAGATAGGTCCAGAGATATCTTTTGCTTGTGCAAAGATGTATTTTGAGTTTTCTATCTTTTGAAGTCTTTGATTGTCTTCTTGGTCTCTTCCTATAACTAGTTTCGCTCCGTCAGTTAAGCGGAGGTGTCGTCCAGCTTTTAAAAGATCGATATCTTCAACTGTAAATTTATCGTGCTCCATAATATCTCGTATCTTTTTTTCAAATGCACTTTCAGTAAGAAGGCATCCTCCTCCTGGAGATTCGTACTCTTCAAAACCATACTCTTTTGCAAGTCGGAGTTGAACTTCTCTACTTCTTCCCTCTATGGCTAAAAGCTTTTCTCTATCAACCCAGCCGTTTTTTTCAGCTATTGTAGGAGTCATAAGCTTTGCACTCATGGGACGCAAAATTAGTCCACCTTCTTCATCTCCAGCTAGTTTTGTGACATTTTTTATAGCTTCACTTCTTTGGCTCATGGGACGCTGTCCTATCACTTCACCTGTTATGATAAATGAAGCATTATGTTTTTGTAAAAGTGCTTTAGCTATACGAAACATGTTCCCATGACAATCAATACATGGATTAAAGTTTTTTCCATATCCATACTTGGGATTAAAAAGTATCTCTTGCACAAACTGTTCTCTAGAGTTCACAATCTCCAAATCAGCTCCAACCATGTTTGCTCTTGATTTTAAAATTTCACTTTTATCATCTTTCCCACCAAATCCTATATCGATATGAAGTGCAGTTACTTCAATCCCTTGATCTGTTAATAATTTTATACTTATCATACTATCAAGTCCACCACTAAAAAGTGCTAATGCTTTCATCTTAACTCCCCATAATTTTCAAAAGGCACTAATGCTCCTTTTTGAAGTTTTTTTAAATTTTCTTTTATTTTACGAAGATAAAAACTCTTCTTTTCAAAAGAGATATCTCTGTTATGACTAACTTTTAAAAGTCCATCTTTATTATGTTTTACCAAAAATGTTCTTAATTGGTTTTGTAACTCTTCCTCGTTTAGCTCAATCAAATCATCTCTTATATCTATACCTAAAAGCAAAGGGTCACTAAACTCTTTTTTTATAAGCAGTCTAAATTCGGTTAAATGTGACTGAAATATACTCTCTCCCACTGTATCTAAAACTGTATCAATCATGTGAGGATTTGATAAAAAACTTTTTATTAGAGATAGCTCTGAGATATCTTCTTTTGTTTGTTGTTGACCATGTGTTTGTGTTTGAGATTTTTGAACTCTAACTAATCTTTCATTTACTCCTAAGATAGCAGAGATATATCCTCTATACTCATCTTGAAGAACTGGAGATAAGCTTTGTAAATAATTTGTAACATCTTTTAAAGCCTCCTCTTTTTGGATAGGGTCTTTGGTGTTGTACTTTGAGATGATATGTTCTATCGCATACTCAATGAGTGGTTTAGGGGTGTGAAAGAGTGCGTTTAACTCATTTATCTTGTGATCTTTAACCATGTCAGCTGGATCTATACCCTCGTCAAATATCACAACACCACCACTTAAAGAGCGAGAACTAAGCATAACTGAAGCCTTAAAAGCAGCCTCTAATCCAGCCTTATCCCCATCATAAGCAAGTATGACTTTTGGATTTCCTCTACTAAGTATAGGTACGTGTTGTTCAGTTAGGGCTGTTCCTAAACTTGCAACAGAGTTTGTAAATCCAGCTTGATGAAGCATGATAACATCAAGATAACCCTCACAAACTATGACTTCACCTTTTTGTAAAATTGTAGTTTTTGCTTTGTGATATCCATAAAGTAGTCTTGATTTGTCAAATATTTTACTTTGTGGTGAGTTTATATACTTTGCTGGATGATTTGATATGGTTCTTCCTCCAAATCCTACTATTTTCCCATTTGGTGTAAAGATAGGAAAAGTTATACGCTTGGAAAATCTAGCATAAGGTTTACCATCATCTCCAACAGCTACAAGCCCTAACTCTTTTGACTCTTTATAACTTACTTTGTTTGATCTCATATAGTCTAAAGTTTTATAAGATTCAGGAGCGTAACCAATCTCAAATTTTTCGATAGATGAGTCAAAAATCCCACGATCGGTCATATAAGTTTCTGCTTCTTTATTTAAGTTTAGGTTTTTTCTAAAAAATAGATTCAAATCTTCGATAATCTTTTTTTCATTTGAAAAATTATCTCTTTGAGTTTCTGTGTGTCTTAGTTCAACATTATAAGAAGATGCCAGTTTTTCTATAGCTTCTGGATAGTTTAAGCTATCCATCTCCATAACAAACTTTATAGCATCTCCTCCGACACCGCAACCAAAACATTTGTATATCTGTTTTGCTGGACTTACTACAAATGAAGGGGTATTTTCTCCATGAAAAGGGCAGTTTGCTTTAAAATTTGCACCATTTTTTCTAAGCTCTACATAACCACTAATAACATCCACTATATCTATACGGTTTTTTAAGCTTTCAATTGACTGTTCTTCTATCATAAAAACATTATAACAAAATCATTATCTCTTTTGTAGGTTCAACATAAAAAAGTCATAACTACCATTTCCAAAACTTTCAGTATCTCCTACAACTAATATACTTCCATCAGCCATTCTTGTTACTGCATTTGCTTCTTCTTTGTTAGCTCCTCCATAAACATTTGCCCATATTGAGTGACCTTCGCTATCTAGTTCTAGTACATAAAAGTCAAATTTTCCAAATCCAAAAGATTTTGTAGTTCCAACAACAACATATCCTCCACCAGCAATTCTAGTTATAGAATTTGCCCATTCTTTACTTTTAAATCCGTAAATTCTATGCCAAATTATTTTACCATTTTTACTATATTTGATTATGTCTATGTCGCTGTGTTTACTACCAAAAGAGCCAGTTTTTCCAACAACTACAAAACCACCCTCAGGTGTTGGTGTTATCCCGTGTATGACATCTTCATTTCCTTCTCCATAGACTTTATCCCAAAGAAGTTTACCCTCTCCATCAAACTTGAGCATATAAAAGTCACTTCTTCCTTCTCCATAACTTTCAGTTTTTCCAGCAACTACAAAACCACCATCAGCTGTAAGAGTTATGGCAAATGCTTCATCTTCGTCTTCTCCACCTATGGCTTTACTCCAAATCTCTTTTCCATCTTTATCGATGTAGAGTATATATACATCTTTTCGACCTTTTCCAAAACTTTCAGTATATCCAGCAACTAAAACTCCGCCACCTTTAACAGCGACTACTGCTCTAGCTTCATCTTTTTCTTCTCCACCAAAACTTTTTTGCCATGCACGTTTTCCTTCTGTGTCAAACTTTACAACATAAACATCAAGGTTCCCATCTTTACTAAAAGATTCAGTAGCTCCAACTGCTATGAAGTTTCCATCAGAAGTTTTAGTGATAGCTTTTGCATAATCTTTCTTTTTTCCACCATAAGCACTTCTCCAGACAGTTTTACCATTTTTATCAATCTTTAGTATAAGCATATCGCTTCTACCTTTTCCAAAAGAGTGACTAATCCCAGCAACCATAGCTCCACCATCTTTTAGAGAAGTTACTCCATACGCTTTGTCTCTCTCTCCTCCACCAAAGGCTTTTTGCCAGTTAGTTTCAAATTCATGTTTTTTTGAAGAATCCTTTGCCTTTACATGGATAGGTATAAGATATGTGATAATAATAGTAAATAATAAAAATAATTTCATTTTATGCATAATTTTCTCCAAAATCAAAAGTTGTATAAGTATATTTTATAATTATACAGCACTATTGATTAAGCATGACTTAGGAAAAATTTGATATTATTAAATATATTTACATAAAAAGGATTTTATTTAATGTTGCAAAAAACTTTATTACTATTGTTGACATTTTCTATTACTCTATTTGCTAAAGAGTTTCAATTAAAAAGCATAGAGGGTGATGTTTATACATTTTATTTAGAAAAAGAAGAGTTGAAAATCAAAGAGTTTCCAAACAAGATAATAATTATGGACTTTTTTAGTACAACTTGTCCACCATGTTTACAAGAGCTTCCTGAACTTACAAATCTTCAAGAGAATTTTCACGATAGTGTTCAGTTGATTGGGATTGAATCTGCTCTTAAAAAAAGTGACAAAAAGATGCAGGAGTTTGCAGATAAAAAAGGGCTTAATTATCCAGTTTTTGGACTTGAATCAGTTGATGAACTTTTAGGATTTGTTGTAAATCATATAGAGTGGAATGGTGCTTTACCATTTAAACTTATGTATAATGCAAAAGGGAAATTGTCATTTCAGTTATATGGGGCTATGAGTAAAAGTAAATTAGAGGAAACATTACAAAAACTGTAATGTTTCCCATGTTCTTGTTCGGATAGATTTTATTTGACAATATGCATTTTTGAGAGTGCTTTTTCTCTTTTTCTTTTCCAAATTTCTTTTAAAATATTTTTATCTATCTTTGGTTTATTTGCTAGAGTTCCAAGTCTAGTTACTTTTTTACCAGAGGCTACTAAATCTAGTTCACCTTTTACCTCTTTTAGTTTTCCATACTCAAAATTTTTTGATTTGTTGTTGTACTTTACTGGATATCCACTACTATCTTCAACCCAATTAAACCACTCATCACCTTTTAATTGTCCGACAAAAGAATTTCCATCTGGTTGTTGAAAGTTTAAATTTCCTTGCAAAGCAGGTGCACAAAATGCCAATGTTGTTATGCTTATAGTCAAAAATAGTACTTTTTTCATCTTAATTATCCTTTGTTATATCAGCAGACATTATGTCACCACTATCTGATATGTTTGTTATACTTATACCACTATTTGAGCCATCATAGAGATTTGAATTTGGTGAAGATGTTGGTGTAAATTTATCAGAATTCCCAGAAAAATATAAATTGTTTATATGCCCTCTATGATCAGCATCATCTAATCCAGCGTTGTTAGCTTCTTCTATATCTGCTAATTTATCTGTTTCATCATCATTGTTTTCTTTATTTTCATCGATATGAATTATAGATAGTCCACCTTGAAAGTTTTTCCCGTTTTTTAGTGAAAATAGTCCTCTATCATATCCGCTGTTATCTCTATTTTCAACTAAGAAGTATTCATTTTCATTTTGTGTTGGTATTTTGTATAGTTTATAGTTGTTGTCAGAAGCTTTTATAAATTTTAGGTTTGTCGTATCATCTTTTATAGTAATTGGCTCTATAAATTTTGCTTGCATTTTATTCCAACCTATCATATGAACTGGTGTTTCTCCAGATTTTTCTTCCCATGATTTTCTTCCCCAGTTTCCAGAACCCATCAATCCAAAAGATCCTATTCCTTCTGAACTTTTATCTGTATCATAATAGTCTTTTAAACTAAGTGCAGCGTGACCTAGTTCATGGGCAATAATTCCTATAGTTGCATCAAATACTCTGTTTTTGTAACCTTTATGTCTCTCTCCAAATATTGAGTAAGTACTATGTGTACAACTCATAACTTTTGTATTGTCAAGTTCGGGTGCTTCATAAATACAGTGAGCATGTGCCCAAACTCCTGGGTATTGTCTAGTTGCACCTTCTCCACCTGCAAATAAGAACATAACTTGCAATTCATCTATATCTGCAAAACCATTTTTATTTATATCATATTTTGAGTAGTCGATGTAGCTATCTGTCTTTTTTATTATTTTTGGAAGTAGTGTTTGAAAAGGTGCTTCAGTTCCTGGATGGTTCATATCCATGTTAACTGTAATTAGTCCATCATTTTTAGTACCTTGAGTTTCTGTTACTTTTTCAAATTGTAACTTTCCATAAGATATCTCCTTGTAAAAATGGTTTAGTTGTCCCTCATTTGTTCCAAAAATTTTGTCACTCCAAGTTTTTGCATTATTTGTAAATTTGAAGTCATTAAACTCTACTCTGATAACAACTAAAGGTAGTTTGTTTGAGACATCAACTATCATCGTATCGCTAGCTGTTGCATCTTCATCATCAGTTACAGTCAATGTTAGATAGTGTTTTCCTGCTGTTGTTGGTTTGTATTTAAATGATGCTTTATCTGATAAAAGTATGTTTGCTTCTTTCCACTCGTATTTTACGATATCTCCATCACTATCTTTTGCAGTTGCTGAAATTGCAGTATCATCTCCAATTCTTATAGTTTTATCTTTTCCTGCATCAACTGTTGGTGCATCGTTTATGGTGTTTACTTTTATATATATAGTTGCTTTATTTGAATTAGAATTTCCATCATTTAGGGTATATGATAATTTATCACTTCCTCTAAAGTCAACATCTGGAGTGTATGTAAAGTATGGGTAACTTCCTATGAGTTTCCCATGTGAAGGGGAATTTACGATATGCATGGTTAGCGTATCACCCTCAGCGTCATATGCGTTTAATTCAAAAGTAACTTTATTGTCTTCATCTGTTTCTATATTTTGGTCAATTGCTTCAGGGGTGTCATTTTTTTCGTTTGCTTTTATTATTGTTATCGATATTGTTTGAGTATCAGAGGCACCTTTATCGTCTGTCACTGTAAATGTAAGATTGTGAACACCTTCTTTTAAATCAGTTATATTAAAATTTTTTTCCGTAGATATCGTGTTATCTCCATCTTTCCATGTAAAGGTTAAGTTGTCGTTTTCTTTATCATTTACTTGGGGAATAATAAATGAAGAGCTTCCACTCTCTCTAGTGATACTTTTAATTAGCTTTGCAATAGGTTTTGTGTTAGGTATAACTGTTGGCTCATCTTTTGGTATCTTATCTGATATTTTGTTTTCAGGTATAGGTTTTATCTTTTGTATTACTGTTTTTGAAGTTTGGCTACCAACATCAGATGATCCACCACATCCTGTGAAAAGAAAAGTGCTTAAAATGATGCTAAAACTTTTTTTATGAAACATAAATATACTCCTTAGTTGCTTTTATATCGGTTGTTTACAAAAACTATGTACAATGTAATGGGGGAAAATTATGAAAATAAATTTTTTGATTACGATATCACTCATGTTGGGTATAGTTTTATATTTAAACGCAAAAGGGGAAAAAGTGGAGTTTAAAAAGTTAAACGAGAAAGAAGAGAGAGTAATAGTTCATAAAGGGACAGAAGCACCATATAGTGGAAAGTACGATAACTTTTATGAGAAAGGTGTATATAAGTGCAAAAGATGCGGTACTGCTCTTTATAATTCATCTGATAAGTTTAGTTCAGGTTGTGGTTGGCCTAGTTTTGATGATGAGATAGATGGAGCTGTAAAAAGAGTACCTGATGCTGATGGAAGGCGTGTAGAGATAGTTTGTGCAAATTGTGGTGGGCATCTAGGACATGTGTTTGAAGGTGAACAGTTAACTCCTAAAAATACAAGACATTGTGTAAACTCTATATCCATGGAGTTTGAACAAGCAACACATACAAACAGTAAAAAAGCATATTTTGCAGGTGGGTGTTTTTGGGGTGTTGAGTATCATTTTGAGAACTTAAAAGGTGTTATATCTGCTGATAGTGGCTACATGGGAGGAGATACAGATAATCCAACATATAAAGATGTTTGTTATACAAATACAGGTCATCTTGAAGTTGTTGAAATTACTTATGATCCAAAAGTTGTTGATTTTGAAACTCTTGCAAAACTGTTTTTTGAAATTCACGATCCAACTCAAGCAAATGGGCAAGGTCCAGATATAGGAAGTCAGTATCTCTCAGCAGTGTTTTATAATGACGAATCAGAGAAAGAGATATCTAAAAAGTTGATATCTTTGTTAGAGGCAAAAGGTTTAAAAGTAGCTACAAAGTTGATAGATGCTAAAAAACATCCTTTTTATGAGGCTGAAGATTATCATCAGGATTATTATAAAAAGCACAATAAACAGCCATATTGTCATAGTTATACAAAACGATTTTAGATTTTTGTGATTGAATATAGAGTGTTTGAAATCACTCTATATTCATTAAGATAGTTTACTTTTTAAATCAACTAATTGTTTTTTATATTTCTCTATTTGAGATAAGTTGTCATCTCTTGTTTTTAGAAGTTTTTCATAATTTTCTTGAAGTTCCCCTCTAATTGATGAGAGTTTTTTATGAGTATCTTTTAACTCAATATCTTTTTTGTTTAGTAATGCTTTCTTAGAGTCTATCTCGTATGTTAAGTTAGAATTTTCTTTCTTTAGTGCAGTTACTTCGTTTGTAAAGGCATCAACCATGTTCTTTTTTTCTGAATATTTTTCAGTGATATTTAGACTTTTATCTTTTATGAGTTCTTTTGATTTCTCAATATTTGAAACATCATCTATATCCAATGTTGTTTTTAGTTCATCAACTTCTTTGTTGTATCTATCAAGTTTGTTTTTTTCTATTTGATAGTTATTTACAACTGAAGAACCATCTAGTTGTAGTTCCTTTAGCTTCATCTCGTGTTCTAATATCTCTTGTTTATGTTGTGTTATTTCTAAGTTTGATTTGTCTATTTTTTTGTTATGAAGAGATAATTCACTTTTTATGTTTTCATTTTTCTCTAACAAGTCTATAGACTTTCCTTCGTTAAGTTTTATCTTGTTTCTTAAGTTTTTGATATCTGGTTTGTATATCTCTCTTGCTCTTAGTTTAGTGTAAAGATATCCTGATAGTAGACCAGTACCAAGTGCCAAAGCTAAACAGTTTTTCATATCACCCATCAAGTCAAGTATCGTAGCAGTCATTGTTATTTACCTCCTAAGATATATTTTGCACTTTTGCTAAAAAGTTTTTTGATGATATTTTCAAACATGCCTGTTTCTTCGTTTTTGCTAACTATCTTGTCGATAGTTTCATACGAAAGTGGTTCGTTTGATTGTATCTTTTCATTTGCATAATTTAGAGCATATTTGTAGTTTAATGCCTTAATTTTAGTTGATTTCTCATCTTCTATAACTTGAGCTGATTTCTCTTTGAACTCATTTTCTATGACTCTAATTTTGTCATTTATCTTTTCTATATCTTGTTCTTTTAGACTTATTCTGTCTTTTTCATACAAGACTTTTGAGTTTGAAGATTCACGATGTGTTTCTAGTTCAGATATTTCGCTTTTTAGTTTTTCCACAATAACTTCTTTGTTAGATAACTTTTCTTTTGTTTCAGTTATAGTTTTTTTATACCCAAGTATCTCATCTTTATAAGACTCCAATACTTCAATCTCTTTTAAACTATTTTCCATTTTTGGTCCAATTTCTTTAGACTCTTTTTCTAATTTCTTTTGAGATAGGTTAAACTCATCTATCTCTGTTACAAGATTTATCTTTTTATCTTGATAATCTCTAAGAGTGTTTTCGTTAAATCTCATTTTGTTTTTTGTGTGTTCTATCTCTCTTGCATTGTTTTCATAGTCTGAAGAACTTTTATGTAGATTTAAGCCTGTGTTTCTATCTTTTTCTTCTAACCCTTCTAGTATTCTTGTGTATTTTGATCTTGTTGCTGAACGTCTTATAAACCAGCCAATAAACCATCCAAGAAGTAGAGCGGTAATCATTAATAAATACATATTTGATACAAGTTGCGACATGTTACTCTCCTTTTTCTAAGTATATTTCAACTCTTCTGTTAATTTTAGCTCTTCTGTTTTGGCTTATCGGTTGCTCTTCACCATAGCCTATAGGTGTGATGTTTCCATTATAGTTTCCTATATTTTCAAGATAAGCTTTTACTGAATCTGCACGTTTTTGACTTAGTGCTTTGTTGTAACTTGCTCTTCCAATTGAGTCTGTGTGACCTTCAACTTTTAAAGGGGTATTATTATCTTTTAATAGCTCTAAAATTTTGTTTAGTGTTTTTGTACTCTCTTTTGTTATAGTTGCACTATTGTGTTCAAAATAGATTGGGCTTGTTTTTAGTAGTTTACTAATTTGGGATTGAGTATTTATTTTAGGTGTTTTAACTTCTTTTGGAGCTTCTACTTTTTTAACTACTGTAACAGAGTTTGTAACGCCGTATGCAGAGTTGTCAAAGTTATTTAAATTGTCACTTAGTTTGCTTAAGTCATCATCTGTTGAAAGTTCACCTTCAATTTGAAGTTTACCATCTTTCATAGATACTAGAGGATTTTTAGCTTTTTTATCTTTTAGAAATTGAGAAATTGTTATAACTTCTTTTAACCATGATGCATCTTTTGTGTTATCATCAAAAGATAACTCTTGAGTACAACTTTCAGTTGGGCAATTTTCCAATATAAAGTTTTCCAAAGCAGGTACTTTATCTTTAGAAGATAGTTTCAAACTAAGTTTAGTTTTTTCTCCAGAAGTATAAGAAAAATAAGGTTCTTCTTTTTCAGCAACTTCTACAGGAGCTGGCGTAGCTTCTATAGCGGTTTCATTTTCTTCTTCTTGAACAACAAATTCTTTTTCCTCTTCTAGCACGGTAGGAGGGGTTATAGGTTCTTTTGAAGAAGTTGTATCTGCCACCATGTTAGGTGTAGTGTATTTGTTAGATAGTTTAAATTTATTTTCATTGACACAAAAATAGGTTAAAAATGCACCTATCAATAGTCCTAAAATTAAAATGAGTTTACTCAGCATTAGCTTACTCCTTATATAATGTTTAAAATTACGTTTGTAAATTATACATTATATAAGCTTTGTTGCTAGTTATATCTTTGGCTATTATTTTTTTCTTTTTCTTATCCATAGCCATAAAATTAATAATCCTATTATAATAGGAAGTAAAACTTGTAGCCATGCTCCGATATTTAAAAGTTTATGAAGTATGTTTGCGTGCATTTTTTTGTCTATCTTTACTCCTGCCATGTTTGCAGCATGGGTCATAGCAGATACAGCAAGGTTCCCCTCTGGAATACTTTGATGGCAACTAAGGCACATTCCACGGCGGTCTAGTTTACTTCTTGTTTCATTGTCAAGTGCGTGAGAAAGTCTCCAGTGATTTCCTACAGTTTGTACTTGTGTTCCATTTTCGTCTATTAAAACAGAGTAGTCATGTTTTAGGTTTGGTGTTGCAGGGATTTGTTCGTCTATTTGATTTGGAAGAACTTTTTTATCAGCTCTCATCAAGTCTACTATCGTTGTTTTACTAGGATCTGAGAAGTATTTTCCACCTTCTATGCCGTATCCCATAGCTTTTGCATTTGTATGGCAACTTTCACAATCACGAGAACGTTTACTTATTGTATGAGGTTGAACTGGTGACATAACTATAGAGTTTACGCCTTCTTTTCCAGCTCCTTCTACATTTGGTATTTTCCAGATATGGTTTTGTAAAAGTGCATTTCCATCTTTGCCTATAACGGTAAGAGTTACTTGACATCCTGGAATTGTTGGAGATACTCTTCCCTCTCCATTTCTACTCAGTGCTGGGTTTTCCCATCTTAGATAAGATCTTGTTTCAGTTACTTTACCATCAACTAGAAAATCTTTTAAGTTGTCTACTTCACCAGTTTTTCCGTTGTGATGAGCTTTTGAAGCTGCAAGATAATCAGGGTTTTGTTGTCCTTTTGAATAGTCAACTTTTACATGGCAACCATAACATTGAGGTGCCCATGTTGCGTGACATGTGTAGCACTCTAATTTATCTGTATGAGCTTTTATCTGATCCATAGCAACTAAGCCCATTTTTGAGATTTTTTTATCTTCTTTTAGTTTTTTTAGAGGAGTTAGTGTTATATCTTTTCCTGATGAGAGATGCATAACTACTTTGTTTCCTTTTTTGACAGCTTTTGTCAGAGGATTTCCACGAGCTGAAAGTAAAAATCCATCTCCTTTATCTTTTGGAATAGCACCTTGTTTTAAGTACTCTGCCAATGTTTTTGTGACGCCTCTGGCTTTTCCAGTTTTTGGTTTTGTGTCAAATTCATCACTATATCCCAATGGAAGTTCCCATGGGTATTTGTCAGTAGTTCCGTGGCAATCTTGACACTCTATCTCAACTGCTCCTAAGTTTGCACCTCTGAAAAAGCCATCACCGTGCATGTCGTTTGATGTGTGACAATCTTGACAAAGCATACCTTTTGAGTAGTGGATATCTTCTGTAAGGTGTAAGTATCTTTTTGTATGAAGTTTTGGTTGACCATTCCCTTTATTGTCAAAAGTTGCTTTGTATTCAGTCTCCATCAATCCTTGGTAAGATACACCGATTCGTTTTCCTCTGTTGTGACAAGTTGTACAAGTTTCAACTGGAATACCTGTATAGTTTATGTCATGGATAGTAACTTTTGTATCTCTTGAAGATTGGATAGAGTGGATAAGAAGGTGACCATCCTCTTTTTTATCTATACTTTTATCGTTACCTTCATAAAGTCCAGCATTTGAGTAAGGTATGTGACAAGATGCACAACCAATTCCTCTATAATCTCCCCTTCTTTTTCTGCCTTTTCCACCTGTATGGCATCTCAAACACTCTTGTCGAAGATATGTATAAACTGAAAGGCTAGGATCTTTTTCTACTTCATCAGCAGTTGGAGCAGGGGGAAGCTCTTTTGTTTCACTTTTAAAACCTTGTGGTTCGAGTTCAACCAACTTATCCATGTACTTTTTGTAAGTTTCAGTTCCAAGTCTTTTATGTGGGTCGGGGGATTTTCCTCCGAAGTTTGTGTAGTTATGGTTATATCCATCTTTTGCACCAAATCCCCATAAAGCTCCGTGAATTTTTCCTTGTTCTGTAGCCATGAGGTTGTTGTTTTGAGCACTAACTTGTTCTTTGTGACACATTCCACAAGTGTTTTCATTTATCCATGGACTTGCAGGGTAGGGGTAAAAAGCTTTTGGACCTTTGTGGTCTATAAAGTATTTTAAAGTTCCGTTGTGTGATTTTTCTTTCTCTTTTTCGTTGGGGTTACCACCGTGACAGACGATACAATCATTGCCTTTTGCACCAGCTTTATCTGCTACTTTTAAAATCTCTTTCATCATACCAGAGTTTTTATCTCTGATATCAGCCACTCCTTCATGGCACTCAAGACAGGTGTTTTGGTTTGCTTCTAAGCTTATTATAGCAAATAGAAAAAGGAAAAATAATTGCTTCATACTACCCCTAGTTTATTAGTTGTACCATGTTAGCAATTATTTGTTTTATTTATACTTTGTTATTGGTCTGCTACACATCTGATACCTGAAGCTCCTTGATCAGTTTTCACCCAGCTTCCTTCTGGTAGTCTTGGGATATTATTTGTAGTAAAAGCGTATGTATCTTCTGTTGCTGTAGCCATGTATTGGCAGCTAAGACCATTGCTTGGGTAGATGATATAGTTTACATCAGTGTTTGTGTTTCTTTCTCCATTTTGTTTACTTTTATTTACTGGCACATGGCTCATAAAGTATACAGACTCATCAACTGTTGGAAGTCTCCAAGTATCTAAACCTGAATAAACAAGAGAACCACAGTATTCAACACCTCTATCATAAATGGACTTAGGAGTGTCGCCTAAATGATAGACAAGACAAGCTGTTCCTGTTGAGTTTACCCATGCTAGTTTTGTACCATCACTTTTTGTTTCTATAAGAGTGTTCTCTCCTGCTGTATAGCCTACAACAATTGGTTGGGGTTGTGAAGTATTATTTTCATTTGATGTGTTGTTCTCATTTGAAGTATTGTTTTCACTATTATTTATTGTTGTGTTGTTGTTTTCATTTAGAGTTAGATTATTGTCCGCTGGTGCAGTTGTGCTTTTTTTATCACTTCCATTTCCTCCACAGGCACTAAATAAGAAAAGTACGAGAGTCAAGCTTGTTGCTATTTTAATATTTTTACTTGTTAACATGGGTAAACCTTTTGTTGAAATTTTCTAACTTTAACATAATAACTGTTTAGTGTTTGTTTAAAAACATTATGAAAATTTGATATACTAACAAAAAATCAAGGGATTATATTGTCATTTTTATACAACAAAAATTCACATTTTAACTTAGCCAACATGGTTACATTTGCAAATATTTCGGCTGGTTTGATAGCTATGTATTTTATACAACAAGGGAACTTTTTTGTAGCAATTGTACTAGCATGGATAGGAGGAGCGTTTGATATCATTGATGGAAAAATAGCTAGAAAGTACAATCTCTCTTGCGAGTTTGGTATACAGATAGACTCTTTTGCTGATTTTATATCATTTGTGGTTATGCCATCGTTTTTGCTTTTTTATTCTTTGCAAAAGGCGGAGGGATTTGAGACTTTTATAGCTGGTATGGTTTTTATATATTATATCATTTCAGGTTTACGACGATTGATAGAGTTTAACATAAATAGCGAAGAAGGGGAGGTTGCAAAATATTTTGTAGGAGTTCCAACACCTCTTGGAGCGATACTCCTTTGGGTGCTTTATCTGCTTCATAGTTATAGTGTTATAACAAACATATATATAATACTTTTACTTGTTATAGTTATTGCATATCTTTTAAATTCAAAAATACGCATACCACATCCATAAGATATAAGAAAAGGACAAACATGGATAATATAAAAGATTATATAGAGATATCTAAGTATGGAGATACAAAAGATTACAAAGCTTTAGAAGAGGGTGATGGTTATATATTTCCTTCAAAGGTAAATCCAGTTGCTGTTATGCAAACAAAAGAAGATGCAAAGTTTATAGCTGTTTTAACATTTGAAGATGGACAGCCTCGTGGAAATCATTATCATCACAAAAAGATAGAGTATATGACAGTACTATCTGGTAAGCTTCATTGTAGTTGTTATCTTCTTGAAAAGCCTGATGATGTTTTAGAATTTGTGTTAAATGAGAGGGAAGAAGTAAAGATTATGCCAGGTTGTGTTCATACCATGACAGCTGTTGATGGTGATGCGTATGCTATTGAGTATTCACCAGTTAGATACAAAATGGATGATGTTGTTTTTTTATAAAGTTAGTCTTAAAAAACATGTTTAGAATACTTTAATATATTTAATTTTAAATTACTTTTGTTTCCTTTTGAAAAGGAAACAAATTTGAGTAAATTCTCCATAAAACCCCTAAATTACTTGACATCATAGTTTGTTTTTAGTATACTCCACGTTCAAATTTATGTCATGTGTTGATTTTATCGATGTGTGACGAGTTCTTTTAAGGAAAATAATGGAAAAAATTAGACTTAAGCTTAAAGCTTATGACCATAGAGTTTTAGACAGATCTGTTGCGGCTATTGTCGATTCAGTGAAGCGAACTGGCGCTGAGATTAGAGGACCAATCCCTCTACCTACAAAGATCAAAAAGTATACAGTACTTAGATCTCCTCATGTTAACAAAGATTCAAGAGAACAATTCGAAATGAGAATGCACGCACGATTAATTGATATCGTATCTGCTACAACTGATACAGTTGATTCATTGATGAAACTAGATCTTGCACCTGAAGTTAATGTTGAAGTAAGAGCTATGGGTAAATAGGGAGTAGATGATGGAATATATAGTAGAAAAAATCGGAATGTCAAGAACTATAACAGTACCAAGCGTACCTGTTACACTAGTAAAAGTTCTTGAAGCTAAAGTTTGTGAAGTAGACGAAAACAAAACTGCAATCGTTGCTTACTCAAAAGGTAAAAAGTCAAACAAAACAATTGATGGACAACAAAAGAAGTATAAGCTAAGTGCTGAGTTTAATAGATTTATCACATTAAATGTTTCTAATGAAGAAGCTGGTGATTTAGATGTAGCTCCTTTGAGTGATTCAAATATAGTAAAAACAACTTTTAATACTAAAGGTAGAGGTTTTACTGGTGCTATAAAAAGACACGGATTTTCTGGTGGTCCTGGAGCTCACGGTTCTAGATTTCACAGACGTGTTGGTTCTATTGGTAATGCAGAGTGGCCTGGACGAGTTCAAAGAGGTAAGAAAATGCCAGGACATTATGGTAATACACAAGTAACAGTTAAAAATGAGATTGTATCATTTGACGTTGAAACTGGTGTTTTAGCACTTAAAGGTGCAGTACCAGGTGCAAATGGAGCATTAGGAAAGATAAGGATAGTTAAATGAGTAAAGCATTAGTGCTAGATAGCAAATTTAAACAAACAGGTGAGATTGCATTGCCAGAGAGTTTTAGTGATATCAATTCACACAACTTGTATCTATATGTAAAATCATACCAAGCGGCACTTCGTGCAAATACAGCTGTAACAAAGACTCGTTCTGATGTTAGAGGTGGTGGTAAGAAACCTTTCGCACAAAAAGGTGGAGGACGAGCTCGTGCTGGTTCAACTAGAAGTCCAATTTGGGTTGGTGGTGGAGTTTCACACGGTCCAAAAAACAATAGAAATTATTTTCAAAAAGTTAATAAAAAACAGAAAAAACTTGCACTTCAATTTGCATTAAATGAAAAAGCAAACGCTGGTAAATTACTAGTTGTAGATAACGTTGTGATTGAGTCAGGTAAAAGTAAAGATGCAGCAGCATTTGTAAAAGCTTTAAATGTAAGAGATGTATTAGTGGTAAAAGATTTAGTAGATGAAAAAACATTTTACGCATTTAGAAATCTTGAAAATGCATATCTTGTTGAATCAAATGAACTAAATGGTTATACAGCAGCTGCGTTTGAAGCAATTGTGATAGAAAAAAGTGTATTAGATACATTAGTAAAAGAGGACTAAGATGGCAGATATTACAGATATTAAATCGATTCTTTATACAGAGAAAACATTAGGTCTTCAAGAAGATGGTATTGTTGTTATTCAAACAAGCCCTAGAATGACTAAAAATGGTTTAAAAGAGGTTTTAAGAGAGTATTTTGGCTTTGTTCCACTTAAAGTAAATTCTTTAAGAATGAACGGAAAAGTTAAAAGTTTTAAAGGTATCAAAGGAAAAAGAGATAATTTCAAAAAGTTTTATGTAACTCTTCCTGAAGGTGCAAAAATAGAAAGTTTGGAGGTATAAGATGGCGATTAAATCATACAAACCTTATACGCCTAGTAGAAGGTATATGACTGGACTAGATTCTAGTGATATCACAAGTAAGCCTACAGTTCCTGGTCTTCTTAAAAAACTTCCAAGAAGTGCTGGTAGAAATAGTAACGGTAGAATCACTTCTCGTCATAGACAAGCAGGTGCTAAAAAATCTTATAGAATCATCGATTTTAAAAGAAGAAAATTTGACATTGAAGGTACAGTATCTACTATTGAGTACGATCCGTACAGAAACTGTAGAATTGCTCTTGTTACTTATGTTGATGGAGAAAAAAGATATATTATTCAACCTTCTGGTGTAAAAGTAGGAGATAAGATTCAAGCTTCTGAAAAGGGACTTGATATCAAACCTGGAAATGCAATGAAGATGAAAAATATACCAGTTGGTACAATCATCCACAACATCGAGATGAAACCTGGTAAAGGCGCACAAATAGCTCGTTCAGCTGGTGGTTATGCACAGCTTATGGGTAAAGAAGACAAATATGTAGTTTTAAGATTGCCAAGTGGTGAGATGAGACAAATTCTTTCAGAGTGTATGGCAACAATCGGTACAGTTGGTAGTGAAGATTGGTCAAATGTTGTTATCGGTAAAGCTGGTCGTATTAGACACATGGGTAAACGTCCACAAACACGTGGTTCAGCTATGAACCCAATCGATCACCCGCATGGTGGTGGTGAAGGTAAAACAAATGGTTCACGTCATCCAGTTAGTCCATGGGGTATGCCTACAAAAGGTTATAAAACTAGAAGAAAAAAAGCTAGTGATAAACTTATTATCTCTAGAAAGAAAGGAAGATAGATGGCAAGAAGTCTTAAAAAAGGTCCATTTATTGATGGTCACTTACTTAAAAAAGTTACTAAAGCTAAAGAAGCTGGAGATAAAAAACCTATCAAAACATGGTCAAGAAGAAGTACAATTCTTCCTGATATGATTGGTTTTACTTTTTCAGTACATAATGGTAGAAACTTCATCCCTGTATATATTACAGAGAACCATATTGGATATAAACTTGGTGAATTTGCACCTACAAGAACGTTTAAGGGTCATAAGGGCTCAGTTCAAAAGAAAATAGGTTAAGGGTAGGATATGAGTAAAGCAACATTAAAATTTATCAGACTATCTCCTATTAAAGCTAGACTTATTACTAAGCAAATTCAGGGAATGAATGCTGAATTAGCGTTAGCAAGTTTAGAGTTTATGCCAAACAAAGCTGCTGGAATCATAGCAAAAGTTATTGCTTCAGCATGTGCAAATGGTGATTATGAACCAGAAGAGGTGACTATTATTTCTGCTAGAAGTGACAAAGGTCCAGTTCTAAAAAGATTCCGTCCACGTGCTAGAGGTTCGGCTTCACGAATATTAAAACCAACTGCACATATTATGATTGAAGTTGGTACATCTTCTGAAACTTCAACAAGAAAGAAAAAAGTAGAAAAAACTACTGAAAAAGCAAAACCTGCTAAAAAAGTAGAGAAGAAAGTTGAAACAAAAAAAGAAGCTCCAAAAGCTGAAACAAAGTTAGAGACTAGTGAATCACTAACGCAACTTTCAGGTGTTGGACCGGCTATGGAAAAAAAGCTTAATGCTGAGGGAATCACTTCAATCGCACAGATTGCACAGTTGAATAAAGAGCAAATCGCTGAACTTGATGCTAAGGTTGGACTTAAAGGTAAAATCGAAGATACATGGCAAGCAGAAGCTAAAGAATTATTAAAGAAGGAGTCTTAAAGATGGGTCAAAAATGT
>JAUTBZ010148450.1:0-11982 GCA_032361785.1 Lepetodrilus galriftensis
CCCATTTCAGCAAAGTTAATTTGATACTACTACTACTACTACTACTACTTCTACTACTACTATTACTATTACTACTACATGTACTACTATAATTACCACCACTACTACCACTACTGCTACTACTACTACTACTACTACTACTACTAATAATAATAATAATAATAATAATACTATGCGTAATAATAATAATACTAATAATACCCATACTCGTTGATGTTGTAATATAAGTAACCATGAATCTTGCCAAACCAGTTTCGTTTACATTTATCAACTCGTTGCATTGATAACACTGATCTTAAAAGACACATTTGCTTTTTGCACAGCAAATGCATGCATGGCAGCGCGACAGTTCTTATACAATTAATTCATGTCAGGCATTCATTGCTGAAGGAAATACACAACCACATGCCTATGGGACAGAACACGCACATGCCATGGTATAGAAGCATTGGTAATCAATATACAATAAATACGTCTTGATGTTAAAGATTCAATATGTCTCTTGACACTGAAGCAAGCGTTGTTTATAATCGCTTACAAGGGCGCTAGTAGGCTTATTTTAAATGGCTTTAAAGGCATACGCTCGTTTTGGACGAAACTTTAATTCTTAGCTAAAACTAGAAATAAGTATATTCATTTGACTTATAAAATAATACTTGTAATTCCCAAACATTTTCACCGCTGTGTGGTAGACACAATTTCGGTGCTCCCACCCCACCCTATCCCACTCATATACATAGTAAATACATGTGGGACATGCGGAAAAGATAGCTTGTTGCTCAATATACTAGTGTAGACAAATCAAATGTACATAATTTCAGGTAACATTACGTTTGACCACGAAATATGTCCAAAGAACACACAGGATTTGTATGCCTTTAAATACAACTTCCGGTCTTACGCTAGCTTCTCCCCATGAAACATCGTAGTGTTTCCTGGACGCTCCTGTACGAAACGGCGTAACTCTAAGATAACCTTAATTCCAAACGTACTATAACTGTATTATAACTGTGCTAGCTATGCCTATTAGGCTATTATGCCTATGGCTAAGGTTGGTGTTACGGTTATCGTAGAGCTACCCCGTTTCGTACAGGGATGCCATCGGGTGCGTTCAAAGACACAAGCGCGGAGGAAGCCGCTTAGCCAAACTGGTTCCCTATCCCATGTACGGTTCATATGACTCCTGGAACAGTGGCAAGTGTGGTAAGCCGTTTATAAGCTGTTTGCGTCCTTGAATGCACCCCTGGTCAAAGTCATGATCTTGCCAATGGTGTGAGGGTATTAGCGAGGTTTCGCAACACCACGGTTACCATTACGGATACGGTTAGGTCATCAGTATGTTCGTAGTATGTGACGTCAGAAACTCTTCCAGTTACTGACCCTCACAGGGATCCCGGACTGGGAAACTACACGTCGGGCGAGTCTCTGAAGTCACGTACTACTCACAAACTGATGACCTAACCGCATTTGTAATGATTACCGTAGTGTTGCGAAACCTCTCTATTGCCAAGATTTAATTGGAGTTATATGGTTATAGTTACGCCGTCTTGTACACCAGGAAAATAAATGCAGAGTAGTCTAAGAGTTCTTACAATGACGTATATTGATTAACAGACAAGTTCAATGACTTACACGTACTTTCTCTGTAAATATCTGTAGTAATCCTGCCACTAAGACATAATGCATTTTAAAAGGGAAATTGCTTTTTATTTTATTATCCTGTCATTAGAGGGACTGCGTGAGTGATGCTAATGAATGCAGAAAGATATAGACAAAATTGCGAAGCTCTTGACGTTCAACCTTTAATTTGTTCCCACAGTGGTTTTGCATGGTGGTGCCGTTAGGCATCAGCAGTTGCAAGAAGACCGTCCGTACACGTGACGTTCTCGGAGTGAGAGTCTGAGAGGCAGCTTTTGTCGATGTTGTCGCCAAAACAGCAAGGACACGACACCGCTTCGTTTAACACTGACTTCTTCGGAATCCGTCGAGGAAGTGATACAGATTCCTCCATCTGCACTTGCTTCCCTTATACCATCCAAGCTTATCCAAGCAAGACTACACAACGTGCTTTAGAACGTATACTGATTGAATCTTCAGAGTAATTTACTAGATATAAGAAGAGATCGAGCGACAAGACGAGATGGCATTCGCGTGTTGGTGAGTACACATTTGTTTTTACTCATACTGTTTTACAACGCATCAATTGTAAACAAAGTATGTAAACACTATATGCCAATTTCAATAAATTTCAACCTAATTATGTACACTACGTTTATGCATTGGTTGTTCCTATTTGCGTTAGCTCAGAGCAATACTAATTACTTTGCTGGTACAACTTTTCCTGGTAAACAGAGGGCCTATTCTCGAAACGTACTTACGAACCTCTTAGCCTAAGAACAGTTCGTAGCCATACTATAGGACTGTCTAAGATTGTCTTATGATCGTGAGAACATTTCAAGAATAGGTCCCCGGCACGTGATGCTAGATCTTGTTTTCAATGTCCTCAAACTAGAGCCTAGCCATCCATAGCATAAGAACCAACAATCACGTACACGTATACCTATACCTATACGTTGCACAATGTTCGATTATTGATGTGAAAAGGAAATCATTACGCGTAATTCCATTCCTAATTACTTCGTATCTCAAATAAAGAGTACACTAATTTAACGTCTGACAGGAATAACAAAGAAAGTACATTATCTTGGTTGGTTTACGGAAAGTCTGTAGCTGATTAGGAATGCACCTTAACATGTTTAGTCAATATTCAGACATTGGATGTTCATTTAATTTAAATATGATACGTTTAAACCATACTTTTATATTTGTTTGTTGTTCTAAACAATGTCGCCAGCTGCAGGATACATACGTTACTATCGTTGCGCAAATAGTCGCTTATCTATATTGTATTTTATAGATATGGCTGTCAGATCATTGCATTATTTGCGGACCTCTAAAGTGCATTATTTAAAATGGTGCTATTTAAACATTTACAGGTTATCACACGTTACATCTTGTGTAATCATTTCTGACAAGATATATTATGCATAAACTAAGTGTACTTGCCATATCAGGACGTCATTTGTGCTAAACTACTCGATGTCCTGTAAAGGTTAATTAAGGCCCATTCACTGAGATGCCTAGAATATTACTAATATGAATGACAACTGCGTTATTGTATATAGAGATAGTCTACGACGTTTCACGGACACTATTATAAATATTGCTAGTAATTAACATTGAAACGATAGAAAAAAATAACAAAAAAAGAACACCAACAACACAAAATACATTAAAAACAACAACAACAACAAACAAACAAACAACAACAACAAACAAACATAAACATAACAATAGCATGCATTGTCTTTGATATACTTTGCTTTCAGTATCATAAAGACAGGCTCCTGGCCCTGTTCAAAAGATACATCGTATCGCTACGACAGTCGTAACTATATGTTAACATATACGAGTTACGACTCCCCGTAGCATAATATAATGACTTAATGTGGTTGTGTATTTTTTAGACCTGAGGTGAAACTGTGATTTGCAATTTGCATTTCTCGAAAATATAATCAGTCACAGTTGTTATTACTTCCAACTTTAATCTCTCAGATGAGTCAAATTACAAATTGAATTTTAAATATGAGCTGATTATACGTGTTATGTTCTGGAGAAATCTGGGTTTTGAAATATAGTTTGATTAATTGGTCTCTATTCATGACATCGTGCACTATAATTAGGACAAATATACATCGAGTAATACTATCATGGTAGTATTCAAAATCAAGGAACATTAAATGATGCCAATCGTGAAGACTCTTTCCCGGTTTTCTGTCACTTCCGGTTTGTTGTCACTACGAAGCAGTTCAGACAGAGCAACATGGTACATTCTAGCACCATGACTGGGTATATAATTATACATGAATCGGCCTTGAAACATTACCGGCAGGTTTTCAGCATATGCCCTTAAAGCATTATGTATAGACACGACATGGCCGTGGAATGGAGGCTCCATATCTATATGTTTCTCGTCAATTACATGTACATGTTATTTCTCATAACTGGCCTTTACATATACTAGTTTGCATAGTCCATAGCATTGAATATACTTGGCTTATAATTCGTATTTCAGTTTACTCCCTAGAATTAAAATAAACGCACATGTAATACAGAATACAAAACAAACTAGATAAAGACTTTGCTTAATATATAATATAACGTGCTGGTGCACTTAGTATATTACATCATATTGCAAATACATCCAGACTTATCAAACAGCTCTATGCCAGAATTGAACAAATACCACAACACTCGATTCATAATTATTAATCCATTTCTCCTAACTGGGGTTCTCATTTCCGAATTATTCCACATTTATGGACTCACATTATTGACATCGACGTCTCTATTATATACCTGCCCCCCTTGAGCAATCCTGATATTGCATTGGTCTGGCTTTCTCTTCAAACTCCGCAAAGAACGAAGGAGAAAACAAGTTACTATTTCCAGAATCAAGGATTGTTGAAACGTCAGCTGTCCTTTGTGTTGCTTGTACAGCTATATATTTCAGGAGATTGAGACTAATGTGATGTGAAATCCATATAATTAAAGCCACGCTTCTAATATTGAATGCATTGATCAAACAGAGTTATACCATGCTATCTCGACATCGAGGTTTTCTATTTAAAGAAGTTTAACATTTACAAGAATAAGCACACATATAGTGTTATTGGTCCACTCGTTAAGGAGGGCTATGCACATAAGCTATGAGCTAGTTACCAGTCCTATTTCTTAAAATTCTTAAATCTTCTTTCTTAACCCACGCACTCGATATGTGCATGTTATTCAAGTAATAATCAATACTCGCAAATATGAATATGTTACAATAAGAAAAATAATGTATCTATATGTTACATGCATGATATACTAATCTTGTTTGTTGAACTAATTCCAGGACACACATACTTATGTTTACAATGACCATCTATACTATAGTAACCTATATCTATAGCATATGCATCCAATACATACTGTGTATGTTATGGAGTAATGTCGGAATAATAGTGACGCGTTGTAACCCCGATTATAAATCCTTGAGTAGTCAAGTCTCACATACTCACATTTCTTCTTCCCATTAAAAAAACCATAGGTTAGAATAATTCACCAGGTCAGACTGGTGTGTCAGACGTATGTGTCAGTGTGTCAGACGTATGTGTCATACTTATGTGTCAGTGTGTCAGAATTATGTGTCAGACGTATGTGTCAGACGTATGTGTCAGTATGTCAGACGTATGTGTCAGACTTATGTGTCAGTGTGTCAGAATTATGTGTCAGACTTATGTGTCAGACGTATGTATCAGTGTGTCAGACTTATGTGTCACTATGTGAGACTTATGTTTCAGACTTATGTGTCAGTCTTATGTGTCAGTGTGTCAGACTTATGTTTCAGACTCATGTGTCAGTATGTCAGACTTATGTGTCAAACGTATGTTTCAGACTTATGTGTCAGTCTTATGTGTCAGTATGTCAGACTTATGTTTCAGACTTATATGTCAGTATATCAAACGTATGTTTCAGACTTATATGCCAGACTTATGTGTCAGATTTATATTAATATGTTGTCAGTGTCATATTGTCGTTCTTGCACTTAAATTAAATCAAAATACATATTGCCGTATAAAAACAACAACATTTCGTAATATAGTTTCAGCATAGATCTTCGGAGATCAGCAGTAGGAAAATTGTCATTTCCCGTCAACGGATGCAGTACCGGAGTTACTACCATATCCTTGGTAAGGCCGTCTGAAAACTGGCTTATATATCGCTAGAAATTACCCCTGAAGCAAAGCTCCTTTAATTGGATTCGCCTTGATAATGCTTTAAATCACCACGCCTATAGGCGATAGCCTTGATGGGTATTGGCGTAAGAATACCATTAAACTACACCAGTCAATATACTTGCTTTACCAGGAGGTATGGATGAACAACGATATATTATTATTAGCTTATTTCGTATAAAATAATACTGCCCAGTCAGCTGCTTGAATGCTGAATACGTATTATGTAGCAACATCTATGTGTCGAGTAGCAATGCTGAATTATTAGAGGCTGACATGCATGAGATTTGTATGGCAATGGGAAGTTGGCGCTTTTTTTCCTTTTTCGATATTCACATTTTTTAATAAGAAACTAGTGCAATGTAAAGGTCTCACTAGCGCATATCAGCCTTTGTAGGTGTCATATGAGCACACTTCCGGTTTATATGCTTTTAGAGCATTTTCGTGATTTTTTATGTAGTTTTCGGAGAATTACGGTACGTGGGAGATTATATAATTGGAATTTAATAGGTGTGATGTAAAGGTCTCACCAGTGCCTATCAGCCTGTGTAGGTGTCATATGAGCACATCTCCGGCTTAGGCACGTTTTAAGCATGTTTGTGATTGTTCGTGTATTAGTAGGAGAATTACGGTACGTGAGAGAAAGTTGGTGTTAATATATTAAATATATGTCACTGGCGCCTTATACATGACTAATTTCATAATTGAGAACAAAACACTATAAAATATGGAACATTTTGAATATCGAAAAAGGAAAAAGGAAAAAGGAACCATGCAACTTCCTATTGCAGTAAACGTCTTGCCTATGAAGCGACTTTCAAGATTATTTCACTCATATCACTGTAGGCTTGTTTTGTTATGGTTTTTCTATCAATGTATAATTGTTATGATTAGTATATGCTATGTCGAATACTACTATTACTATACAAACATGTTATCGAGAAGCTGGCGGGTTTTTCGTAAAACAATAATATCGTTATCGAGGCGAGATCATTTGATAAGGGTAGGTGTATTGTTTCATGTCTACATGCATAATACATGCGTGCGTGTAATTTTATGTCTTTTATATTATTACATGCTGATAAGCCACAGCGATTAACGTGTACAATTTCGATTTATTAAAGTTGTTAAATTAATAACCTATGTTCGCCCCATATACTTTCACATGGGCCTATGTATGTCGCGCCATTTAATACTGTAATAGTTGTTAGACCGCGAACATAACATTTCGTTGGGGATAATCGATAAGTTTTATATTCTCAATGGGACATTATGAAGCCATTTGCTGAATGATTTAATTACAAGCTTATTTATAACGGGATTAGTAATGGATGCTATTTAAAGAAACATGATACAACATTTTCAACGTTAAAGATTACAGAACTAGGCTTGGGGCATTGGGGATGAATGAGCATAGGCAACTATTCAAACCAACTGTGGCATCAGTTGTTTCGGTTTTCTTTATAGGCGAACACACGTGCATTATTGTATAGTATGTGGTTTTTTTCTATATAAGCCACAGCTAGTTTAGAGTTTAGCTAGAGTGATACAATATGTATGAAGCAAGCCACTACTATACCAGAACATACATGCCATGACAGCACGTCCTCATGGGAGTCTAGATATTCACTAACAAACACTTTCTCCCAGCTCCAACTTTGTAAAAAAGAAACAACACGGAAGTTTATCACCATAGATAGTATACACACAACACTCAACTCTGCGTTTTTTACTGATAAAAGATCAAGTTAAGATTATTATATGCAACATATATTAAGCTGACACGGTTTGTTGATATCATACTATTATACACTCAATTTAAACTGTTTAAAAAGTTTCTACCAACGGAAACCTTGGACAGTATTCGTTACTGGGCTAATATGGGCTCGCCCAACGACGGTTTCCGGATAATGGTTGCAGTATACCCTTAACAAAATGTAATGGCCTGCCTCATTATGACGAGGAATGGGCGTCTTCTTTGAGTTCCTTCTTAGCTTCTTTCAGTCGTTGTAGTCATTGTAGTTTTTTCATCAATTACTAATTAACATGAACACAGCTTCTTGGATTACGGTCGTCGCAAATGGGTAAGATAGTCCCGCCGAGACGTAAAACATTAATTCAATCAATCAAATCTTAGATTACGCATATCGGATGTTGGTATGAAAACTATTTACGTATATAATTTGAATAGACTTTGAAAAACAATATATATTATTCTCCTCAATTATTGATTTATAAGAACAGACACGAAAAAACATATCGAATACTATTGAAATATGTAGGTTGGCAATATAAGAATGTTTGGGTTGGACTAATAATACGCTTGATTTATCCATCCAAAAGTTGTTATTTACTGATGGACTTATCCCCCAGCACTCGATAGTTATAAAACAAATCATATTGTATATCAAATAGGGGAACGTTCCGCTATTTATATTTGTCAGTTGATGTATCACTGTTCTAGCAGGAATATGTGAGAACAAACATAGTTATGTCCCTTTTGCATCATGTATAAGAAGCCGTTGGACGTGTTTGATTGAAACCCGACTCTAAGAGTCGCAGGTGTGGTTACAGTGAAGCTTTGTCAAACACACAGCGGTGGAAAGCTTGTTGTAAGTACAAACATGATTTTATGTATGTCAAGTGAATGTACTTTGCAGTTATAAGAACTAGTCCAAAACAACCAGACATATATATGTGATATTATGAGGTCATAACGGTTATGTGTCGGCAAACCGGGGTGTACGACTTTCCACAGGCCTCCTCTCAACCAATCAAATCGCTAGAATCGACGCATATTTTGGATAATGCCGTATATGAAACACATTATACATTGAAATAACATTTCATCCGTATTTACAATGCATTATCAGGGATTTGAATCGTATGATCCAACACCCGTGGTATAATTACAAAATGTCATCGAAGTCATAGGATAGGAAGATTACATGATTAGACGCTAATGCTTCATTACTGTTTCATAAACAGCTAAAAAGAAAAACAACAACAACAAAAAACATTATAATCCAGCATTATGTTAGCATTAAAAAGTCAATGCATTAATAACAGATAATGACGTCATTAGTTAATGACATTGCCATACAACCGGAATCCAGAGTAACGTTTCTCGAAGCTCTCATATCCATAAGCGCTCTTGTAAGTGCGCGATCTCCATATATACAAGAGGTCGCTACGAGAGTACTAGATATCGTAGTAGATATGAGAGCTTCGTGAAACGATACCCATTTTTTTTTAGGATTATGTCACTCCTCCTTTTTGTGGGGGCTATGCAAGAATATACACTTCATTAATGTAACTATTGTATTGCATTCCGCTGGTACCTACACAGTTGCAAAACACTATATCTGCAGATCTAGAGCTATGTCAGAACAGAGTGGAGAAAGTGTTTACTTCGGTCCATCCATTTACGGGGGTCTGGTGTAAATGACCAATTGCTAAATGGGAGAACTGCGATCGCTGTGTTGATTATCTCACGGCGACATCTGGATGCGGATCGGACAGTGGCAGGTCGCCCATTGCTCATCAATAAGGATCGTCATCAGGAAGCCTTTCAATCGCAGTACATACTAAGTTACATGAGAGGGCAAAACGGAACAATACATAGTAACGGTAGCTTTTTGCTCTGCAACGTATTTTATGTCCACGTGAATTACACGCCTATTAGTTATATTTGGACATTTACCAATCATACATATATAATGATAATTATAATTAGTAAGTAATCTACCTTTTGTTCAGGCTATAACACATTGAAGCGGACTAACCAGATCAATTGGACGCTTTTAAAACTATTTTAGATTGCTGGACAAAAAAAAGACAGCCATACTCATTGAAACTATTTGCAAGGTATTACAGACAGACAGACAGACAGACAGAAAAGTTTATTAGCACAAGCCATTACAATGGCCTCTGGCCATACAAAGTAATATGACGAGGATGAATATATACTGTTACATATTTCTAAGCTGAAATCCTTCATAAATATATCTAGCTAATTGTTTAATACACTTCAGTTTCCTTGTTGACATCAACGAAATAAATTTATAGACAGATGGGTGTTGATAATAATATTTAGAAATATACTTTAACCTTAGAGCTGAATAAAATGGACAAATTAAATACGTATATCAACATGATTTTCAAATTAGTTTTATTAGTCTCAAGGTAGAATATTTTATTACTATTTTTGGTTCCGAAAATTCTGCAACTCATGTGTAGATCACACATGTTTGCCGTTCCTCGATATATGCATGTGCATGCATCTATTATGTTACAATACGTTTATCCGTTTTACTTTGTTACATAGTATATGTCCTGTGTAAATTTGACCTTTGACCTTGAATACATTTAACTCATTCAAGGTAGTAAATAAAACCTTCTGAACTCCTTTCAAACGTGCACGTGTCCTGACAGGCCTGTTCATTATATCTGAAGACATTAATAACTATATGAAATTCAAGTCATCCTCGATCGTAACTAGACTATTAATGTATTTATACAGGTCATACCGAGGTCAGCTTCCAAGAAAATTACCTAATTTCATCTGCTTTCTATAATCTGGCATATAACACGCTCGTCATCATGCCTGTATTAATGGTAATAATATAGATTTCCAGTGATACGTTATCCACTGGGGGAAACCTGCTCAAGGCCCAGGGCCCTGGAACTGGGGAAGTGAGTTATAGATGGAAACCATATTATTTAAAGAGGTGTATCTTGAGATAAAAATTGAATGCTGAGAGTTTGAGTCGACATATTATAGTACATTTGTTACATGTACATACTCTGGGATACTCGTTGCACATTAGTACTAGGATAAGTAATCGAAATGGACGACATGTGCAAATTAGACATGTTTTACACAAGTAGGCCTAATACACGTACGAAGACTGATATATGATTGTTTGACTCTGGATAAACGTGGTTTGTTTCATAATCATACTTCAGGTTTCGTGATAGTATCGTTCTACCATTATTTACGTAATTACCAATTACGTCCGTTAAACAACTATTATGCAGTGCCATAACAAAGTGAACTACGTGTATTATTAAGTTCTTAAAATGGCAAGACCATCTTTGCATGCATGTGGGGTGTGGATTGGTGCACGGTGGACCCTCACAGCCCATGGACTATTAAGGTGTAATTCTTGTTATTAATATTCCAACCTGATTCAAAATTCATGTTCAAACACTCGAAGTATAATCATATCTATACTCCAGCTGAACTAGATATACTGTCAATGGTTTATGGCAGATGTAAATCCGTATAACCTTTCTTTTGTTAAAGACAAAGTCAAATATAAGAGTGAATGAGAGCAGATACAATATTGATTATACTCGTGGTCATAATAATGTCATCTGTCGTTTTGCTATCGTATCATGATCTTGACACAGACACATTTTAAATCACATTCTCCGTGGTAAAACACATCTGCGTCGTTCCTCAATAATGTTATTACAATTCCACATGGAATGCCCAACCTTTTCTTTTAATTTGAGTGAAGATAAGCTAAAACTAAGGATGATCGATCATTGTATTTCATCCTGCAATCTTGACCAAGAGTTGACAAGTGCCAGAAAGTGAATTTCAGCCGGAATCTCCGAGGACTAAAACTGGACACATATTTTCATATTTAATTAGATAAATCATGCGTTCTTCCTTTTACGGTCGCACTAGTAAAATACTCTGCTCGAAACGCAAAACAGTCTTGGGAGAGAGAGATATAGCTAGAGAGAAAGGGAAAGAGAGAGAGAGATATATAGAGAGAGAGAGCGAGAAAGAGAGAGAAAGAGCTAGAGAGAAAGAGAGCGAGAGAAGGGGGAGAGAGAGAATGCATAACGTTTATATTATATGGATGCAATTGTAATTACATGCATTAAAGTATTGACTATATCGGCTGAGCTTATTATGATTGCGTTAACCGAAGGTAGGTTATTATTAGTTAAATTATAGCCATTACTTTTCAATATTAATGGAAATACTTTCATTTGTGCAAGCATGGCAAATAATACGTGATCAACAAACGTATGTGACGTATTCTAGCATTTAAGGATTGACTGTCATTTTCTTTACATTCATAGAGGTATGAACGGAAAAACCGATGTGCAAACTGTATGAATC
>JAUTBZ010148461.1:0-11981 GCA_032361785.1 Lepetodrilus galriftensis
GTGCCTAGTGTCAGTCTGTCTGTGTGTGTGTGTGTGTGTTAGCATGCATATTACGAGTGTGTACCTTTAATAACGTATGTGTATGATGGCACGTGTGTGTGTGTGTGTGTGTGTGTGTGTGTGTGTGTGTGTGTTTACCATTACATGTACTTGTGTGAACGTAACAGTATTTATGGAATGTTAAGATCGCAAGTGTTGGCAGTAAGAGACAGTTTCTATACACTTCCAATGTTTCTATACATGCAACACAGAAGCAAATGAAAAACATCGAGTAACAGTGAGTGAACTCGGAACAGGTAGAAATTAATTTTGGATTAAATCCAAACATATTCTCCCATCCTCGTCCATAGCTTTTATGATTAGCGAATCAGAAATACGAATATTTCTTCGGCATTTGATTTTCAATTTATAAACACATGCATCTATTTACAATCAAGAGCATTGTACACATATAATCGTATACATACAGTATGCTACATCACAATGAAATATATTATTTCAGTATAAACTTTGACAAATTCTATTTACAACAAAAAAAACATAGCACCTATGATGCATCAGACTAGATGACTACATTTCCCAAAACAAAATTCTTCAGTTATTACAATCACAGCTAGTATTTCATACTTCATATAATTTAATAGCACATAGTTGTGGGAACAAATCGATCAACATGCTAATCAATGTCAACAACTCAGAATAATTATATACAATCTTTGAAAAATATGGGATTTGCTTTGGTTTGGTTTTTGTGGCGGTTTGCGCTTACCAACGGTGCGATTTAAACCAGGTGAAGCAAGGATTAACAGTGAGATGGAGGCTCGAACCCAGAATCTATCTACTGTAGATCGACGTGGTAGCCTGTACACCATCAATCTTCACCAGAAATTCTAACGCAAGAACATATACATGGTATTCTTACGTGTATAATTCATACTCGAGAAACTATTTTCAATCAATTAATTCTACTAACGTTATTTCATTGGCACGTTGAGTCTAGAAACAAAAACAAAACAAATCACATATAAACAAGTAGCAAAGACAAACGCAAATCGTTGTCGCGTAATTATTGTACAATTGCACCAAAAAGATGACTGGTATCATTATTATGCAATTAACATGTCAAGTTCCAGATTTCCTGTTAAATCTTCCGAAATGAATGTAGATGAATTATATAATATTTTTAGGAACTTGTTCTTTCACAAATTTAATTAGATTAAGTTTTAATTTCATTTCAAGTAATTATTAGAAATTTGGAAAATCGTATAATAATTACAATATTTGTAGACACTTTCTGCTTTCATTAAATAAATAAGAGATCAAATAGCTCAGTCCTCATGTCCCTGTTACTAGCAATTAGGAAAGTAGTATATAAAAACTCCTTATAATCAACAATTAAAAAATAATATAAAAATAACAATCTTTTCAAGAAATGTATATCCTACTCTGAATCTTAATTCTATTTCAGTCCTTATCAGTAATTAGGAAAATAGCATAAAATTGAATCATAATGACCTTGAGACACCATACATGCCGATATTGGCCAATTTTATTCTACTGTAAATTT
Source organism: Lepetodrilus galriftensis (assembly GCA_032361785.1). NCBI lineage: Eukaryota > Metazoa > Mollusca > Gastropoda > Lepetellida > Lepetodrilidae > Lepetodrilus > Lepetodrilus galriftensis. The sequence continues at coordinate 1,568 of JAUTBZ010148461.1, forward strand.
AATTAATAATAGATAAAGTCTTAGTTCTAGTTCCATTTCAGTCCTCATCAGCAATTAGGAAAATAGCACACAATTGACTCATTACACCACAGTAATTGTGGAGAAATTATTAAATTTAGGTGCTGGTGTTGGTTGGGCCAAAGCTGAGCAGCAAAGTGCAGAGAAGATGGTAGATTATTTGGCGAACGTGGAGTAGAACGCGATCTTGACACGCTCAATGTGGTGGCAGAGTTTGATGGCGGGTCCCAACTTCAGCTCTAGGTGCTCCTGCACTGTGGGCAGCGTCAACAGAAGCAGAGCCTGTCCGTCAATCTCCTGAAAGATGGAGGGGAAAAAGTAAGCTTTCTTGAAAACTCGTAATAGTTATCATTGCAGCAAGACCAGGCTCCGAGATTAAGAAACTTTTCTGAGACTGTTGTTCATAAAACGTCATGTTTTTTAGCATGACACGTTGTTAAGCACAAAAACGTACTAAGAAAAGTTTCGTAATCTAAGGGCCAGGCCCCAATTTCTCGAAACAAACTTGGAGTTTGACATTTTGTTCAGCTGAGATATTTTCCTTTAGCTTAGTGCTGTAATTCAAACAGCTGAAATATTACTGCACAGCACTGAGTCAATGGGAGAAATCTCAGCTGAGCAAAATCTCAAACTCAAGTTTGTTTTGAGAAATCAGGGCCAGGTACTGTATTTGCGCTAATAACGAAGTGTTAATTTTTGCAACTGGTCACACTAAGGAAATCTTGTTATTGTTATCATTGAGAGGTGATGGGACGGACGCTACATTTGCACGTATAACAAGTTTTTTTCATACAATTTGTTATGGTTATTGTGCTCAGTGTGAACGAGTCTCAACTTCGCTCAGTCCACTTCTGAGGCAATAAATAGGATGGAATATAAAGTTCTGTGATAATTCAACTATAATTTAATTGAGCATGAAAAATAGTTTCATAACCTTGGGGCCAGAAGTAACAAACATACATACACACACACGTAACTCAGACAAAAAAACATATTCATGCTGATCTTTGCTATCTTGTCAAAAATTCCTCAACACAAGGAACAGAAATACGCACAAACACGTCCAAACGCGGAACACAATATCTGTTCACGTACCTGATCCTTGAAGAGGCGAGCAAGGTGAGCACAGTCGGTCGTTTTAATAAAATCTACGACGTCAGTCAATGTCCATGTCAAGGGGTTCTTGTCCAGTTTGAGTATTTCTTTCTTCGGTACTTTTGACAACTCGTGGGATTTCTGGAAATATAGCACAAATGTAAGTATACGGGTATCGATTATTATTTTTAAAACAATATTTATTGCAAAAACTTCCAGGATCCATGATTATGCTCGATTCAATCACGTATATCTATTTTTAAATCGCCATGTTTAGGTCTGACTTGCTAATAAATGTTCATAGAAGTCATGGGTTGATGGATCTAACAGTCAATATGAAATTACTGGGCATTCTTTCTTTTTGGGGGGTTTAGAGCTGCTTTCAAGATTCTTTCACTTATATCAGTTTGTTTAAGGCAGGAGGAAACACGTAAACCTGTGAGCTCTTAAAAAGGTTGAACAAATATTGCACCCCACCCCCGGATCTTCCTCATATCAGTACCAACAACAACTCACCATCCGCGGCACGTGGTGCTTCGCGCTCTTCACGCTCATCCCCAAAGTGTGCTGAGACTTGGTGACCATGGCGTGGTGCCCGCTGCCGCCGTGGTGATGAGGCTGGTGGTGATGAAGATGGTGATGATGGTGGTGGTGATGCGACGGCAGCATGATCTTCTTGTGGGTGCGCCGCTCGAAGCTGTACTTGGGCAGCTTGGCGCCACGCGTGCGGATGTCGGACGGTGGAGGCACGTGGTGTGTGTACTTGCGCTTGATCCGCATACTCTGTAGGTGCTTCAGGTTTCCGCCCTGCCGCTTGCAGCCCAGGCCGTTGCTCGAGCTGTCGTTGCCGTCGCTGTTGGCGCTGTCGTCATCGTCATTGTCGTCTTCGAAGTCGTCGTCATTGTCCTCGATGGACATCCGTGTTTTCTTTGAGACTATGTTGATCTTTTTTCGTTTCCGGCGCTTCCCGGGTTTCTTCGGACCGTCTTCCAGATTCGTGTGACCTCCGGGAGGACGACCCACCTTCTTCTTTTTCTTGCCGTAATAGTATGCTGAAAACAAAATTATTTTTTACATTCTTTGAGTTTAGAAAACATTACGGCTGGTCAGTTTATGACAGGCGTCGAGTGTTGGGTAATCAAACACGCTCATGATCACTGTGTACTCACTGTACTTGGTCTTGGTGAGCTGTGAGCAGTTCTCGGGGCAGCTGGCGTTGAACAGGTACTGACTGATGAGGTTGGGGCAGCACTCCAGCTTGATGCAGACCTGGCGACAGAACTCCTCCAGCTGCGCCGTGCTCTTACAGATCTCCACCGTGGCACGGTAGCTCTTGCCTTTGTACCTGGGAGTGGGAGGAGCAAAACCTGTAGCAACCATCTTTTTTGAAAATCATAGAATTCCTGCAATTTTCTTGTGTTTTAAATTGGAATTTTGAATCACATTGGCTTGTAAATTTATGATGGAAGGAAACTTGTAACACCTGTAACACATGTTGCATTAACCCACTCAATGCTGAAGGAATCCGGTGATGCCCTAAAGAGCTGTACCTGTGCCTAATCCAGCAGGTGCAGAATTCCTGCATGTTCATTTATGTATTGGTTTTTAGATTTAACCCTTAAATTGGTTTGCAGATTTAACCCTTACTGACAACCCAATGAACGCAAAACATCCAAACTTCACAGATTGCAACCGAAAAAAACGGGACACATTTGCGCGTGCACTCACTTGGCCTTGAGGACCTGCTGGTGCATGGCGGGATTGGGCGAGCCCTCCATCTGGATCTCGCGGAGCACGCGGCACGACTTGTACGCCACGTTGATGAGCATGGACAGAACCTCCTTCATCACCAGGTTGATGGGGCCGGGACCCACGCACTTGGGCAGCTCCGAGATCCGCCCCTTGCTGAGGTATGGCCCCGAGAAGCACCGGTGGTTGAAGTAGATCTTGGGGCACCAGCCGCTGCCTGTGGGGGTCAGGATTGAGTGGGTGATTATGGTGTATAACATCGCTGTGGGAATCCTTCAACCACAAATCGGGGTGAGGAAAGACGAGGGAAAATGTTAATGATCAAAATTATTGACTCATTTTCAGGCTGATTGAAATTCTAACATGCTTTCTATGACGTTGCATCGTCTTTAAATATACCAGTTCTAGGCTAAACTACATTCTAGTACATGATTAAACATGGATAACAATATTTGATCATCTCTTTGGTTTCATCATCGTTATCATGGATACAGAAGGACGTGCTAGGCCTACATACCTGAATCTCCATTTTTAGGTTGAGCATATTCATCCAGCCGATCGTCATTCCAGCTGGGGTCTGCCATCCTGGTGAGAAGAGAGAAACAAATCACATTCAGACCTGAGTGAAACAGGACCAAAAAATAGGACAAAATAAAGTAAAACACTGAAACAGGACCAAAAAAACTACTGAAACAGGACCAAAAAAAACCCGAGTGAAACAGGACCAAAAAATACTTAAACGGGACCACAAAAAAAACTAGGACCAAAAAAACAAACTAGTGAAACAGGACCAAAAAATACTGAAATAGGACAAAATAAAGTAAAACACTGAAACAGGACCAAAAAACTACTGAAACAGGACCCAAAAACACTGGAACAGGACCAAACAAATACTGAAATGGGACCAAAAAAGCACTCACTCAGGCTGCACCACAGCGACACGTTTGGGCGCGGGCCGCTTCAGTCCCAGCTTCCTGGGCGGCTTGAGCTGGTAGCCATTGCTCTCACACCAGCCCACGGGGAAGAGCTTGAGGGACTGCACACTCTCCACGTGACTCGCCACCATCTTGGCGCTCACGTCCAGGTGGATCCACATCAGCCCCACCACGATCTTGGTGATGGTGGCGGCACAGATCTGGTTGTGGTTCATCGGGTTCACCGCCTCCAGCTTCATGCCCTTCTCGAACTCGTGCGCCGGCGTCATCTGGGAACCGCAGAGAACCACCAGGTCAACGCAACATCCAGTTTCCATTTTAATATTTTTTTATATATACTATGTTTTTATATGGTAGTGCCATAATAATAAAAAAAAATGCATGGAATGCTACAAAGAGACGCGTGACAGTGATGACAGTGATGACAAGCCTGACAGTGATAACACCAACGTACCAGATCAAAGAGGAAATCGGGGGCGGAGGTTGCGTCGCAATAATCCAAGTATTCCAGCCAATTAAAGTCTACCTTCCACCAACCTGTCAACAGAGATGGAAATAAATTGACGACAACCATAAATATAATCACATCTCTGTGCAAATAAAGAACCCTCATCTGAAACAATTTACAAACTGAGTTTTCAGTGGAGTAGTGGAACATATATTGCATCATATCAGGAGCTTTGCAAGTTATTGTTTGCTATCCAATTTCCTTGGTTTAGACTTTCAAGATTGCTCACACACACACACAAAAATATCTTTTAAATTTAAAACCACACCAACCTTCCGGACTGGTCAGACGTATGCCTTTGCACTGACACCAGTGTGCGGGGAAGATGTACGGACTGTTGGCGTGGCAACTGAACTGTACGCGGTGACTGGGTTTCTTCTCCAGCGTGTCCATCTCCACCAGGAAGTAGCGGTTGTTGAACACCTTGACGATGGTCGCCGGGCCGATCTGGTTGGATGTCTCAGGGTTCAACGCCTCCAGTTTCCAGCCCTTCTGGAACTTGTGTAGGGGGATTTCTGGCTGATCCTGTAGAAATGCACACAAAAAATAGAAATGAATTAATTCGTGCATTATGTCACAGCAGGAATAGATTGTTAACCCCCTTTATGTTGGAGGCAACCAGAGATGCCCTAAGGAGCTGTACCTGTGCATAATCCAGCAGGGATGGGGTTAAAGCAGGCATGGCAATAGACAGTTGCGATTTCAGCAGAAAACAAGCTGGGAAACTGGGAGCTAAGGTCCCCAAGCCACGTACAAGGCAAAATATATTGACCCCTGGTCAAAATAATTCGCAGATTTATGCGGATCTGTGGAAATTGCCATGCCTGTTTTTAAAGCCTCAGAAAAGAATATAGAAAGTTGTGAAAGTAGTGAAAATAGATTGTAAAACATGGAGAGAAAAATATTATGTCCTTACCTTAAAAATATCAGCTGGTAATACTTGGCCTTGTGACGTCATCAGGCCGTCGGCCAGAATCTTCTGGATTTCGTCATCTGAACAATTCGCGAACGACTTTTCAACTTCTGAAAACCAAAATAAAAATATTTCACATTATATCGAAGCCTTGCCATTAAGCTTGTACTATACCCTATGGAGGCATAACGGGGCTTCGAACAACTGGCCCCAGGCGGACATGTGCGACTCGGGGCCTTTTCAGCCTGTCCTACCTTTAGGTGGCTTGTATGTGTAGCTGACCTCCTTGGCCCAGCCGATGGGGTGGAGGCGCTCGTCGAGGTAGAACATCCAGAAGTCGTGCGGCCCGGAGTCCACGCCGTCGTAGCGGAGGTAGAGGCGCCCGCCCACGTTCTCCACGATCTGCACGATCCACACGTACGTTGGGTTGAACGCGTCCTGGATCTCCAGCTTCATACCTTGCTTCAGCTGATCGATGGGCGTGGAGCCCGTCGTCTGATAATAAAAGAAAAAGCATTTTAAGGCCGTTTAAATTAATTTTATCGTTTCCTGTTTCAGTTGATAAACATTGAACCTGAGGGTGCGAACTCATGAATACACGCGTGAAATCACCTTAGAAACAAATGACGTCACACGCGAACACGCCCTCCTGAACAGGCCTCTGTTGACCAATTAAATATATATATAATATTGCAAGGCTATTTAGACCTCACTTCCTATTTCAGCTGGTGTTCACTACCTTATCTAGAAGATACGACGGTGCGGTCCTCGCTCCTGTGAGGCTCGACACTACAAACTCCTTCCAGTCGCTGAACTTGTCTTTAATAGCTGCAACAGAACAAAACACAGGTAATATACATCCCATCATATACGGTACTCAACAACATACATTTCTTCACACGAGTGCAAGTACAAATTGAGCCCTTTGGCCTGTTCCGTCTATCAGATGTCGCCCTTCTGCATAAAATAATACTTGTTGAAAATATTTAGTGGTCGATATATAAATAGATTTCTTTTATTAATGGTGCGCACATTTTAATTTTTTAATTTTGGATAGGGCATACAAAATAAGGAATTAAAAATGTTTTCCATAAAGTATTTATCGAGATAATCTACCAATTAGTCAATGCATTTCATGCCGAACTAGCAAATGTTGGTACTCCGATCTTACCATCAGGAGGCTGCAGGGTCCGGCCGTTGGCGGAGCACCACCCCACAGGGTGGATCTCGGCGGTCATGAGGTCAGACCAGAAATCTGCAGTGCCGTCGTCCTCGTAGCCGTCATAGCGAAGCCGCAGGAGCTGGCCGCACGACATGACGACCGACGCCACCCAGTAGGTCGGGGATGACGGCTTGTTGGGCACCTCCAGCTTCATGCCCTTCACGAAGCCGCTCTGGAGGCTGTACTCCACCTGTAACCATGGCAATGATGTATACGTGTGGCGCCACATTATTTTTATTCTATTTTTAAAATCGTGTTGTTTTTGTCCATCTTTATTTATTTTAAATTTTATAATTTATTTACTTTGAGATTACAGCTTCTTTCAAGATACTTTCAGACATCACAGCTTGTCAATATTTAGGACAGGAGGAAACTCACAACATCCATACCAATGCATGTTGCAGTAAACCTGTGAGCACCAACTGACAGACTTAACCCTCTCCCTGCTGAAGGCGACTTAAGTTGCCCAATCACATGCAGAAATAGAACACTTTAATTTTATTCAGCAGGGAGAAGGTTAAGAGACACTGGCGACAAAACATTTTGACAAATCTGCAATCATATGCCATAGAAATCTGATGGTAAGGAATCCAGCTTACGTGAGTGAATGCCGTTGGCGGAACACTGGAAGAGCCGGTCTCCTGCAGGTATTCCTCCCAGTTGAACTCTGTCTGGTCGTATTCCACCGGAATTCCATCTGGAACAGGAGCGCCATTTATCAAATTAAAAGTTGGATTCAAATGCGGAATATTACGATATCTGTAATAGTTACCAGTTTAAAGGGATGCCAACCGTCCATGTAACAACACAAACAAACACTGGAAAACCAGTTTCTAAAACAAGGACTGTCAACCTTTACTTTCCTCAGTGATATTTCATATATGAATGAGTATCCAAAAATTAATTTTTAAATTATATTTATTTCGGTCTGAATAAAACACCCACTCACCTTCATTGTAGTCTGCTGTGTCGATCACACTGAACGGAGCATTGTCGTCGACGTCATCCAAAGAGTCTGGCTTCTCGTCACCCAGTTTTGTGTCATCCGCAGCCAAGGGCGACACAGTGTCATCTTTCTCTGGTTTCTCATCTGGCTTCTCCTCAGGACTCCCTTCCTTCGAGTCGCCGTCCTCGACAATGGCCTCTTCCTCTGTTATCATAGCTACAGGTTGTGAATCCTCTGTAATCATAGCGGCAGGCTGTGAATCCTCATCTTCCTCCTCCTCCATTTTCTCGGATTCCGATGGAACAGGACTCGCAGAGGGCTTGGGACTTGCAGCATCTTCTACCGCTGGGGTGGCAGGAGGAACAGCATTTCCGGTTGTTTCATCGTCTTTTGTCGATGGAGAATTCGACTCATCGCTGTCTGGCATCTCAATGTCATTCGGAATTCCGCCGTCGTCCATGCTGACTATGTTCAGGATCGATTCCACATCAGCCAGGTCGCTGATTTCCTGTTTAGGCGTCTCGCCACTCAGATTGCTCTCGGACTCATTTCCCGATTCCGCCACGTTCTCAAAAATTAGGTCCTTGTGCACCAGTGCCGACGCTGCGATGTTGTTCAGAGAAAACGTGTTCGGGGACGCGGCCAAAGGAGTGACGCTTCCATTCTGTGGGGCGCCCATGAACGGGTTTGCCATGACTGGCGTCTGCTGCCCACCCATGATGATCGGCTGGAGCTGGCCGAACGGACCAGACAAGAACTGACCTTGACTCCCAGTGATGTTGGGCATTGCCAAGATGGTCTGGCCGATAGGGATGCCCAGACTCTGGCCGACGGTAGTACAGATCTGACCGACGGATAATGGGTGGACGAACTGGTGACCGCCAGGGTTCATGGCCATGGGGAAACCCAAGGTCATGTTGAGCGGGGATGGGGTCACGTGTGTCCCAGGCTGACTGGTGGAGAATGTCGTCGACATGGACGTCTGCGGGAAGCAGAAGCTGACCGCGCCCAGCGACTGCGCGCTCAGGAGACCATCTGGAGTTATGGGACTTGTGATGGCCGCCATGGAGGTTGCCAGCTTCATGGCATCCATGTTTTCGCCTCCAGACACGGGCAGGTCTGTCAACAAAAACCAAGCCATGTTTTTACCACGTAATATTGGCTTCTATAGGCAATATTCCTTGTGCAAGATTGAAATTATTATCTACTGTGAGATATCGCTTTCATTTTTTACTGTTTCACCATTGTGATGTCATCACCGGCTGTTGTGATGTCATAGTACTGATATGATGTCACATTGCAAATATCTCACAGCTTTATTTCTTTACATCACTGGAAACACTTCATGAATGATAAAATGTGAATGATTAAAATAATTTGGCATTAGAATATTTTCCTTTGGCAGGGTGGGGGTAGGGGTTACATGAAGAAATGGTGAATTTCATATTAATCTCAAGTCTATTTGATAAAATCACCACTTATTTTAAGATTACAGACAAGTTCTTTACCTCTTATATCAAATAATAATAATAATAATTGAGGCCTTGCACGGAACAATCGTCGGGTGGCAAAAAACGGTTTGGGTGGCAGAAAACAATGTGATGACGTGAGCAACGGCGGAAAATCCCATTGTCTTGCCACCCGCAATGCTGTGTGACGTATTGATTGACGTCACATGCAAGGTCTCAATAACATTGATATAGTAAGCCATTAAATCATCATAAGTTTAATATTAGTAAAGGAAATATAGTAGATTGGTGTAAAATAAAAATGTATATTTCGTACAACTAGTAACGTTAACGTATTTACACGAAAACTGCTATCGTTGACCCGAGATAGAATACATAAATAAATATTAAGTTTTCACATTCCACATTTCACTTTCCTAAAACGCCGAATGGTTGCCGAATGGTTGCCTATGTCGTTCAAAGGTGGCACACAGGATGTTCAGCCATCGCCATGGACACCATAGTCGTCGCGAATATTTGAACATGCTCAAAACAGTCGCACAACGGTCGCCGAGGGTTTGGTTGCTCAAAGGTGGTACGTGGAGGCACAAGGGTCGCTGTCCAGAGCCGTTACACAGAAACAGGAGGTTCGGGGTTTAGGCGACCATTGAGCGTCATGGCCACTTTTATGGTGGCACAAGGGAGGCACGATGGTCGCCGTCAACCAGATATCTCTACAATTAAGCCCAAACTAAAAACTCACCTCTGTACTATTGTATACATCTCACCAATTATAGGGCGTCTATGTTCGGCGTATATTTTTAGAATTCTCCATTTCCGGTGATAGGCAAATATGCGTACGGTAACATATTAGGCGTTTGGCTCATGAAACCCTCGAGAAAATGTTAATGCGTGTTTACTTGTATGGTCTGTTCATCTGAAGAGACGAAGCATGTTGACAGTTGAAGCATGTGTTTATTAATTTCGTGACGCTGTAAGGTCCGGTTTCTAATTAAGGGTATGCTTCTATTCAAGGATTTACGGGGTTTATAATGCTCAAATACATACTTTACATTCAGCTTTATACATCGGGCATAATTTATGTTTGCATATACGTTTATATTCACCCATTTATAGGCCCATATTATCGAACGCGGTTTACTGTAGACCTGGATTAAGGTTAGTCTTGGTTTCCGGAAACTCAGACTGTTGGTTTAGCAAAAACCTATATTATTAAAAAAAACAGGCATAGCAAAACCGGTAACCGGACATAATACCCTCTTGACATAATCCCCTCGGACAATATCCCCTCATGACATAATACCCTCAAGACAAAATCCCCTCAGGACATAATCCCCTCACATGAAATACATATATTGAAAAATATAAAAACAAATAAGCAAGCCAAACCTAATATGTAAATTTCACCTGTCCATAAAAGGAGCTTGAACAGTTGAACAGTCTTACTTACCAAGTATTACATCGCGGCAAGATATTACCAGATCTAAACATTACCAGAACTACTACTATTACTACTACTACTAATGGAGGTCAAGGGTCAGAAGTCTAATTGTACTATG
>JAUTBZ010148472.1:0-11981 GCA_032361785.1 Lepetodrilus galriftensis
AACTGCGAAGACCAAGAAGACTAGAGCGGGTAAAGATTAAAAGCGAAGACCAAGAAGACTAGAGTTAGGAAAAATCAACTCTGAAGACCAAGAAGACTAGAGTAGGAAAGAAGAACAACTGTGAAGACCAAGAAAACTAGAGTGGGGCTCCAATACTAAGTGTTTACCAAATCAGATTGTCCTTAAAGTATTGAAGAACATCATCAGTTGTATTCCTACTATGATATAAGAAGCTATGGAAGATAAGAACAAGTGTAGGGCCCCCTAAATAAATCATTCTTCCTCCTAGATTCTTGCTCTGAAATCCCTCGTGTTGCAATGATCTTGTGTGAAGACCAACAAAGCTCAGAAACTGTGGTTTTCAATGCCATGACCTTATAATAGTGCACTGAGTAACACCTTCATGGGTATATTCAATTCATCATGATCAGCCCTAGGGGTTTCACCCGAGAAAGGTCTGGAAAGGTCAAGCATATACTCTCCATTTCGTCAGGAGGAAACTCTTGAGTGAGAGCTGCAAGATAACTTTGACAATATATTCTGTGTGAGAAAGCAGGTCTGTCGAAGAAGTGAGCTAATGTAATTATTATTTTTTATGTTTTACATATTGATTCACTCGATGTTCACTTCTGTCATTAGATTCAAGTACTCAATGCCAATGCACCATGAACCAACACTCAGAACAGTATGGTTGTGAATAGAATACACCCCACATGATCACAGTACCATCCTCAGCCAATAAGATGTCAGAAATCATTCACTACATTTGGAGAAGGGATTGGTCACATATCCTGATCGATGGGAGGCTTCAGTTTAATTCTAATATTTTCTTAATGTTTGTCGAGTGTAAGTAAGGATAATTTTTGACCAAAGATCATGTAACACGCTGAGAAAAAAAAAGAATCTTCCTTCTAAGAATCAGGAAAAAAAGAATCTGTCAAGATTATTACTTAAGATGTTTTCTTTGAGTTCAGCATTGAGCGATGAGTAAACTTTGCCTTGTACTTGACAAAGGGACTTCATACAAAAATTACCATTTTCACACTCCTACACACTCAGTTAATTGCATTTGTATTAGAGTTCAACATCTGGACTGGCATTTAGATGCTTGCTTGCATAAATCATAAGTATTGATCAGAATAATAATGCACTTTTGAGGAAAGAAAATATAGTCTTTTTTTCCTTTGACATGAAACGTAATGTAGTACTGGCTCGAGTGATGAAATAGAAACTTTGAAAACAAATCATAGTGACGATGGTGGTGGTGGTGGAATCTTCAATGATTTATTTTGAAATTCCCTGAAACCTACTTTATATTTTCCCTTGTTTTGAGGATTTATTCACTATAACCCGGCTTTACCGCACTGGAAAACTGTATCAGATTTGTCAAGCTTTTCCAGAACCAGTTGTAACCACTAGAGACTACTAAGATATTGTATACACATCCGTTACACTGACAATACACTGGCATCAAAGGCAATCTGAAATCGATAAAATTATCTCCGTTCCAATTATTCACATCAAGAAAAGACCACAATATATCATAGCACGGATCTATTTCACAATTTCCATATTCACATGTGAATAGGAAATACATACACGAAAGCATCCTCCCTGATTTCCTCGAGATCAAACCAAATTAAATACGGCAGATTTATTTTTCGGGCCAATCCCAAACAAATGAAACAGTCTCAAAAGTTGAGTTTTATGTAGTAGAAGGGGCATATAATTGATTTTACACTTAACTAATCAATGCTTGGCGGAATCATGCCACGACTGCAAAAGCTTGCGGAGTTTCATTCTTTCATATGTATGCTTTCAGTGGAAGAGGCGACTTACCTCCTAAAACTCAATGTCTGGCTTTTACAGATTGCCTCATTAGGGGGCAATGCTTTGCCAAGCGAACTGATGAAGAAGAATAATGTTTCAGAGCATTTTTCCTAGATCTGATTTCGGGCGATAAATCATCAATTTCAAATCTGAGCATCACCGTCTCCTATTGTGCATGATAAGAATTGATTGAGATATCACACCGAGGTGACTCCTATTGTGCATGATAAGAAATTGATTGATATATCACATTGAGGTGAGAGTCTCTCTGTGTGTCATGAATCAATTCTGAACAAATTGTCATGAAGTCAAGGAATTGGACCAAAATAGACAGTTAATGGTGTTTGGTGAATATCATGTGTCAGGACTTTGGTATATTAGCATGTATCAACTGTCCTCGAATAATGTGTGATCTGTAATGCCCATTGACCTTTGAGATAAAACCTTCAGAGAATACATGAGGCAGGAGATGCTGCAGTGGTAGATTGTCGGACTTTGGAGCCAAAGATCATGAGTTTGAACCCACCTCAGATGCAAGGTTTCAATGACTGAAGAAGTTACTTTTCCAAAGTGACCATGATAGAACATGCAATCCTGAGAGCAGTTTTAAATCCCAATTTAAAAAAATATATTACAATAAAATTAATTGAAATTTTAATGTCATCACCATTTCACACTTAACAATTATGATTCATGTAAATCATAAATCTCTTTTAATTTCTTGTCCTTGAGGATTTCTTTTAATTTCTTATCAAGGACAACATCCTTGGCAACAAAAGTACAATAATTTCATACATTGATCATATTCATTGTAGGATATATATTGATTAAGTACTCTACAACGATGATGCCTACAAGTACTATTACGGTACTACAAGTCTGCAAATAGATCTAGGAAACTGATCCTTTTAATGAAAGCCTACACTGATTAGACATCTCACGCCAAATCAACCATGGTCGTTAATTACTTCTAATAATATCATTATGCATGCAATTGAAGAGAAATATTGGTTTCTGTGAATAATGGGTTCTACTCCGGTTCAACTGTATGTCTATTTGGCATGTTGGAGAGATATCCAGCCATATTTGCATAGCAATTAAATAGTGATAAAAGCATTGGAACTGACATCGTCTTTGTTGCTGTGATGTTATTTATTGCATCCAATCTGTAACACATCTCCTGATCAAGCCAATTCATAGCAGGTATCAGTCGTATTGGATTTTTATGATATAAATGATAATCGTTATCCCAAGATTAAAGGATGGTTTAAAGAAATTTGTGGATGGTTTAAAGAAATTTGTGTTTGTGATTGACAGTCTGTGAGTCCGATGCACAGTAATTAATCAGCTGAACTCACAAGAAAAACCTGCATCAAGATGAATAATATCCAAAAAGGTTCAGGATTGAATATTAATAAAATCATATTGACAATAATTATGTGGTTAAATTCCTTGAATCAACAAAACAAAATCTAAATTATTAGACAGTTGTCATTTATCATGCCCAAGATGATAAATTATTTTGAAAAGTATCTGAATGCAATAACACTTGACTTTCACTTTTAAACACTTAAAAACTGAATACATGATATTAAAATATGGATTCATATTCTTAGTGTTTTCTTAACTGAGTGTAAAAGCATATAATAATAATAATAATAATAATAATAATAATAATAATAATAATGTATAAAAGAAATAATTTTAAATTAAAATTTTTAAATATTGACAACAATAATCATAATAAATAAATAAATAAATAATAAAAAATACAAATAAAATAAATAATAATAATAATAATTTAAAAAATAATAATAGTGTGCACAATTGTATTCTGCCATAGCAATATTTAAAAGCATCTTCCTTGCTACCTTGGTCAATGGATCACTGCACACATTTTCCTTCTCAACTCCCTGGGAAGTATACAACTCAAGCTGCTATTTCAGGAACTAAAAGGTTACCATTCATGTTCCATCTCCTTCTCTAGGACAATAACTAAACCAATTTGAAATAATCTCCCAACCACAGCCGCAACACACCCACATGTGTAGACATCCATGGAGAATCAGCATCAATGTTAATGCATCTTGCCACGGCCACCATCGTCACTAAAGTTTACACAGACTTTTATCTCGCTCATCTGTCTTGCCCGGTGGCGCTATGCAGCTTTATGTATCAGCTTGTTTAAACCAAATGCATTACCATGGTAGGGAACCTTCAATCAAGACTTATTTATCTTGTCAATGTAGCGAAATCCAAGTTGCAAGCGAAGGTGAAAGAGATGGAAGGCAATGTTGTTCCGACAGCGATATCAATTAAATGTCACGGTATCAAGTAGCGGGATAGTTTTCTCATCTAGTTATAAGCATGCTGAATATGTATTTTGGATCATGTATCATATTTAAATCAAATTACATGAACTTGAAATTACATGTTTTTCATACAAATATAATAATCTAGTAGAACTAGTCTATATTTTATTTAAATATATAGAATATATGAATACTGAAATAACGTGATTGTCATCATCGTGGCTCTAGACTAACATATGCCCGACGTACAGAGGCAAGTTAAACTGCACTGCGGGCAACCTACTTTTTAACATTTCGCACCTTCTGGCATTTACAACTTGCCCTGAGTAGTCCTGTGGGCAAGTGACTCAAAATGTTAGTCTGGAGCTCTGCATCATGGTCATAGTGAGAGAATTTGGAACAAATTAGCAAGCAAAAACAAATACATTTATGATCAGTTACGTTTTTATGGAACTTTATGTAGCTAGCAGTGAGAACAAGCTGCCAGGAACAAGTCAAACTTATGTTGGGCGCCATTTGGAACATGATGTCATCCTGGGATTGAACCTAAGTAGACTGGATACTCTACCTACTTGACCAAATGTGTCCCCTCTACAAGACCTACCAGACCAACAAGACCATTTTAGACCCCACACAGTTACATTGTATATATGGAATATATGGCCATTTGTCGAATTCCCATCTTCGCATTCAACCCCAGTTGACAACCCTGGTCCATAAAAGCCCATTCTTAGTTTCAAATATGCGCAGAATATGCATGCTCGTGTCAACTGTGAAAGCACATTATTCTATTTTACAATGTTATTATTGCTTATCACAACCACCAGAATACATTACAGCGGTTTTAATAAACACACGACGCAAAATAGATGACAAACACGCATTACTAGCGCTACAGCACCTCAGACAGTTGTTGATCACGTGCTTTCACATTTGACACGCACACACACACGCACGTGCGCACACACGAACACACACACAACACACACACACACACACACACACAACACACGCACGCACGCACGCACGCACGCACGCACGCACGCACGCACGCATGCACACACACACACATACACACATATTCTTTGCGTATTGGATACTCCGACCTGGCTTATTGTGTCCAACTGCCAGAATACTTTCAAATATTTCATCCCGTACCTGAAGTGAATAATGAGATGAGGAATCCCTGGCTGCAATCAGAAGGTGTGAAGTGACAGCACACAGGTGTGGACATTACATTACCAAAAATAGCCCCCTCGGAAAAACTCTTGAAAACGTGTCATGTTTGCATAGTGTCACACTTTCTCTCATTCTTAACCCTAGCTGCTGCGTAGTGTAGATAATGTACAGTGAGACTTGCTGGATACATTCAGGAGGCTGTTAGAGAGTTGGCTGGCAAATATATACACAGTGTAACTCATTAGTGAGTGTTTGTTCCTCAGTTGCGTGGCAGACTTTGTTAAATTGTTTAACATAAATGATAATATTGACAACAGTAGTGTAATGTAGGTGGACCAGTTTCTAAATCCACAATGAATCATGAATCCACAACAGTCACTATAACCATAATAGGGTTCCAATGTCCATGACTGAAAATCCAGGTCCAATGTGTCCACAGTACCCTTTCGAGAAGCTTTCTTATCTGCGAAGAGATCATATCACTCTCTTTGCAGTGTATTAGCTATCGGAAAAGAGCTAGAGCACTGTGCTCTCTTAGTGGACAAGAGAGCTTCACAAAAGAATACCCAGGTCTTAAAATGTCCAGGCTGATGTTTCAATCCAGATGATGAATGTCCATGGCTGAAACATCCAAGCTGAAACATTCATGGCCGAAATGTTCGTCCAGAACATGTATGTCATGACATGACACTAAATCAGCAGAATAACAGTTACAATGGAATTTGTTTTGTACAGATAAGGTACCTAGATGTCACAATAATAACTGCTAACAGTGGGAAGTGGACTTGGCATTGGGTAGATTCTAAACTCCCATGAATACTCATGAATGTTGTCCTATCAATGGACTTCTGTACAATCTTCATGACACAGCCTCGTAGATTGGTGTTCCTGGGAATCACAGCCCTGCTCAACAGCTACACCAAGTCAATGAAACCATTGCTTTGAATTCCATCCAGACCCGTCAATCGCAGAATTCCAATGATTTGCAGTCTAATCTTTCTCACTTTTGTATACTGTACATTGAATATGCATGGGATGAATGGAAACCATGTCATTAAATACAGATTTACTGCAGTAGGAATTGAAAGTAACTTCTATTCCTATGATAATCACAGTTGCCTTTAACAAGAATCAGTTAGGATTATTTGTTTTGGCCACATAGATGTATGAGTATGTGAGAGCCATAAATTTTGTCATTAAAAAAATATCGGACGGATTTTCCTGAAATCTTGCTAACTTTGCAGACATCAATTTATTGCAATAAAAAAATGATTGCATGGTAAGTACATTCTTATAACCTTCTGTGGGGGTGACTCTTTGATTCAACTACGGAAGCTGCTTACGGCAATACCGTAATAATGTCAGCATTAGCAACACAGAGTCTTGGCTTTTGTTAAACATTTTTCGCTAATTGAACAACTCTGTCGTGAAAGCCTTAAGACATGAAATTCTTTGAAATCCAATAGCTTCAAAGTCATAGTCAAGATCAATTGATGTTCTTTTGAGTTAATATTTAGAATTTTCAAAGGGGACAAAATATATTGCTAATATAATTAGACATTGATTCTAATATGATAAGATTACCAAGAGGTTAAATGTACAAAGATCATATTTCTTAAATACTACCTTTTATGTATATTGAATAATTATATTGCATAAAATACAGAACATATAATTTACAATAATAATTTGTATTTTGTATTAGAATTGCCACATATTCATAAAATAAAATATTTTTTGATGCAGGCATTTTGAAAGCTGTGGTATATATATATATGCTTGCACACCAAAAGCGACAAATTTCGATAGAATATTTTGATGTCCCTGCTGATTGGCAACACGATATTTCACTCGCTTCCAGTGAACCTTAATAGAGACAGTGGTCATGCTAGAATTTCATAAGAATAACGTATCATACCTATTCCCCCATACTACCATATTATTAATAAATATTTAATTAATTTTGTTCAATGATAATAAAAATAGTTTTTTCTTCCAATCCAAATGATTTATATAGTCATATTTCATCTATATCTTGGAAATGATACATTCACTACTCAATTCATCATTGTTCATAAATTTACTTTGTCTTGATTTGAACAGGGTATCCTAATAGCTTGATTACTGTTCTGTTTATATTCTCATCTGCTATCTATTGATATAGTCAAAAGCTTGCCTATTCTTCATCTGCTTTTACATTATAGACATTTCAACTCCAACAAAAACATGCTAAGAAAATTTAACCACAAAAACAATTAATATCTAGAAGCTAATCCATTATGCAGATGATCTTGATACAAGAGATTCATGCAGAAATGTCGACGAGTTGTTGGTACAAGCCACAAATCATCATTCCTAGAAACGATCAAACATTCCCGATGACTGCAGCTCTCAATCAGAAGTTGTCGGCTAAAATATCTGCATGAAGTCTGAAGGCATGCATACAGCCGCTTGGACACGAGACCAAAGCAAATATACTTCAGACTGGTCTGCTCAAGCAGGGATGAGGACATGGAGTATGGATAAAAAGGCTGTGTTTGCAACACACACACACACACACACACACACACACACACACACACACACACATACACACACACACACACACACACACACACACGCACACCTCTGACGAGCCGATCAAGACAAACTCAACAGCGCGATTGATTTCCCGGACCAAGTTTTCATGCACTGTTGTCATTACAGATACACGATGTACAAGCATGGTAACGATTTTTCTTATTGAATTGACAGCTCTTCAGTTTATCTTTGGAGGACAATCTGTTGTTAGAACGTTTCAAACCCGCTATTTTATCTCTGAAGGCAGCAACTGCTCGGTTTTGGAGCCGTCAATTTATCGTCAATTTCTCTTGGGCTCTGCGTAATTATTGAACAAAGTGGCACTTGAATACCAAAGCAATAATTTTCTATAATAATTAGGGGCTGTACATATAGAGATTCCTCAATTGTATTGATATCCACTGGCAGCTGGGTCTATTACATTGATGTTACTGAAATTGTTTGAATAAATATGTATGTGTATTATTGTAAACCAGAAATTAGTATATACCGGTAATCACCACATATTATTCAGAAAGTTAAATACGATCATCATTAACAAATAAGTATCCATTGAATATTATTGGAAAAATACATATTTCCAATTTGGTTGGATAAAGCAAAAATATTCCATTGGATAACTAAGAATACTTACTGAAAATGTACTTTTTAACTTATATATAATTTAAAAAATCTAATTAAGTCTTTCCTTTTTGGTATTTTGTCATTGTCCATAGATTTCATCATGACCATATTCAACTTTTGGAACATATTTCATCTAATAATTTATCATTTCAAAGAATAAGAAATTAATAAATTCTGACTGTGTACACATGTTCATGAACGTGAAATGAATGGAATTCAAACTCGTAAAGTAACTTACCAATTTCGCATCGTTCTCCCTGAAACTCTGTACGTGTACAGTCACATAGCAGACCATCATCAGTCGTCAGACAGGAGCCGCTGTTCAAACACGGGTTCCCCTCCTCGCATAAATCCACTTCATTGTCCAAGATTCCCTGAGAGTCAATCATCTCAGGTCTTTCAGGTAAAGCACCACAATTACTGTAAAACATATTTCGAATAGAGCCGCGGAACTTGGGCTCAAACACAACTGATGGAAGCGAGAGTTTGGTGAGTTCGCGATCGTATTCCTCCGGTAGTCCTCCCATGAATAAGAACCTGTCATCCGTCGCATTGTCAGCTTCCAGATCCACACCCAAGGATTTCCTCCTGAATTCAATAGAGTCCACCATTAAATGTGTGTTCAAATCATTTCGGATGATTTCTACTTTATGCCACTTTCCCTCGTTGAGGCTGGAACCGGCAGAGAGAATGATAAGTCCCTTTCCGTAATTGGCACGTAATCGAGCAATTCCTCCGACGAGCTTCAACTCAAGATATTTCCTTTGACCGATATCAAAGTAAAAAAGCAACGCATTTGGTCTTTCCGTTTTGAATTCGAAGCTGATGGTTCCGTTCATACATGGGTCCCAGGCCGGGAACTTGGCATATGAACCTGGTGAACCATCTAGAGAGTATCCCAGACAACTGGGTAGAACCAGAGCCAGAAACGCAGTTATTAACAGAAGCATGTCGAAATTGAACATGTTGAATCTTGTATATCCTTCAAGAACAATTCACAAGCTTCATCCTTGCAGATTGGTGGTGTATCCTGTAATTATGACCAGACAGAGTCTGATCCAGCCAGGACTTCCCGGAACACACGAATCATGGTCACTCTTGAATCAAAGGCAGATTGTTAAAGGCAGCGGTACGAGTCTTCCTTGAGGAACTCCAACCTGGAAAGAGAAGCACAAATATTCATTAACAATGTTTATTCAGTTGAAGTCTTACTTAACGATAAGCCATCGGTACCTTTATACATACATAAATATTTTATGCATTTAAATTTTACCCAAAACTACATGATGCCTTGTAACATGTTCTATGGACCTGTGGTCTAAAGTAAAGCATGACATGTATCTCTCAAGCCATCTGTACCTAGAATAAATTGCATTGCAGATGGGTTTGGTTTGGAAGCTATGAACACTGTTAGAGATATTCACTACTTTTCTACATGATCTTTGTAATGTTGACAAGATAGCGGCAGTAATCACAGCTTGGTCATGTGACCTCAAATGCCTATTGGCACCTATGGTCAGTCTTGTTGAAACTGAACTCTTTAACACTTCGGTCATTGGAAATCCCATTAGTGTGCATTTTGTCTACAGATATATTACAAATAAGGTATTATTTATCAAATTTACATTATAATATGTTAGAATATTATATATATTCAATCAAACTGCATATAACTAATTTATCCATGCATATGAACACAAGCCGTTTGGTTGACCAGTTATACTGATATTTGTTGAAGAACAAATATTTTAAGTTTAGCTAATCCTATATAATGCCACTCACTGATGTACAGTGAAAGAACAAAAGTAAATGTAATTTCTTTATACCATTATCCATTATCTGTGTCCAAAAATCTAAAAAAATATTCTATCATTCCAGATTAGCTTCATTATCAAGACAGAATTTGAGCAAGAACTACGACATCTCACGCACTCTTGAGCAAGTTTAAGGACAAGACACTCGTCCGAGCAACAATTCCATAAATACACATGTAGAACTACCGGTACCACCCAACATGCAGATAGGTCAACATCAGATCGTCTGAGAAAAATCTCCATGTCTGCTGAAGTGCAACTCATCTCAACAAACATTAGTCTTGCTGATTAAGTTTATTGGCTGCACAGATCACCACGAAGGTTCCAGGAGAAAGATTCAGACCCATTCCAAGCCAATCGGATCCAATTGGACCCAATCGGACCCATTCCAGCAATGGGTCACAGTCGCTAATTCAGGAAGCCATGTGCAAAATTGCCACCAAAGACAATTTCCTCATCATTGAGACCCGACTTCCTATTTCATTGGTCAAAGTCACCACAGTGGCTGAAGAAGCGCCCGTTAGTAGTAACGCCCGTAGACTAATTGTTGTGTGTCGTAGTACGTGTGGCATCGTAGTGGATTACGTTCTGTATTGGTTATTGCGATACGTGTCTATTTTCTCCTGACACTGATGGGTCTAATGAATCCCGACATGAATGCTGTTACATGATTTTAGGATATAAAGTTGATATATTTCCGATATTGATCATGCTAATGTACGTTGAATATGCCAAAAATAATGATGGTGCCATTACGCATGTTGAAAATGGAAATGAGTGAAATGTAGGGTTAACATGATACACATCCAGAATGCATTGAAACAGAAAATAAACTTGTCAGCAGGTTATATATTGTGTTGCCATGGACACAACAAAATATCAGAAAGAAATCCATACCGTTTTCTTAAGATCAGTAAATTATGAATTAGTATGCATGATGCCTAGGAAATTGAGAATGTCAAACGATCTGATCTAGAAATATGTACATAAAGGGAGTGATTATGGAGTTGAACGTCACTGCGGGAATTATTTCACCCATTTGCGACGAATATATACATAGCAATGCGATATTTTGCATATATTGTTAAGAACAAATGAAAAATATACCTTATACTCTTGAGCAAGAATAGTCTTCTAACTCCTAAAGGCAGTAAATGATATGTAAAAGTATCAATTTCACCATCCAGGGAGAAGGTCATGCTGTAGACCAAGTGACATAAAGATGAGAAAGATCGTCTTCTATGACATTAGTCTGTCTGTGTCTACAATCACATAATACAATCTCTTAACGGGGACAGGCAATGTTGAGAACGTTGTTACGAGTCGTATTATCCCAGACGAGTCATATTAACCTGTTTTATTGGTTGTTTTTCATGTAATTACACTGCTGAACTGCGACACCTTCTGCAATACTTACTGTTGTACCTTGTACTTCTCACCATAGGTACACAATCATATCCCGCTCAGACGATTGTGTCATACCAGTCAGTTGGCGAAAGATAGTAGATAATGACGTAGTGTTGACTTATCACCCGCATAGGCCGTGCTTCAACAGTGTTAATATCTCTTACTACGTACATGAACTAACAGTTGTATAGAATATTGATTAGGAACGCACTTTTTTTGTCTTTTGTTGTCATGT
>JAUTBZ010148483.1:0-11977 GCA_032361785.1 Lepetodrilus galriftensis
AATAGAGATCACTACTGGGCAAAAGTCGTAGAAAAGATGAGAGCATTAGGTGAGGGTATACTTCTCATCCAATTTGGGGCAAATGAGCCAGCAGGAGTAGATGAAGAAGTCTTTAAAAACAATATACAAAACTATATAAATGATGCTAAAAATCTTAACTTTACACCTGTGTTGATAACTGAGATTGAAAAGCGAAGAAAATTGGCAGATGGAAGCTTAGAACATAGTAGAGGTGATTTCCCAATATGGATGGAAGAAATTGCAAGAGATAACAACCTAAGAGTACTTGATTTAACACAAAAAAGTTATGAAGAGTATAGTAGGCTTATGAATAGTTGGGATAGTGTATTTGGAAGTTGTTATAGTAGATGGGGTAGTAGAAGTAAAGAAGATACGCATTTTGAGCCTAAAGGTGCGAAGGTAGTCGCTGGTTGGATACATGACCTTGCTTGTACAGATAGAAACAGTGATCTTTGTAAACTACTCAGTGCAACACCTAAGACCTTTACGCTCTCTTCACCAAACTTTATTCCAGCCCATGGTATACCAGCGTTATCTTGGAATAATACGCCTAAAGGAACTAAAAGTTTTGCTGTTATCATCGATGATTATGATCCAGCAGCAAAAGATGGTACATTAAATTGGATTCACTGGAGTGTAGTTAACATCGATAAAAACACTAAGAGTATTACCGCTAACACAGTGCCAAATGGTGCGTTAGTAGAGATAAACTCAAATGGTAGCAGAGGATATGGAGACCCAAGATTTCCAGAAACACATGAATATGTAGCACATATCTATGCTCTTGATGTTGAGGATATCACCAAAGTAAAATATATAAATGGCACAAAAATATATAAAAATAATACCAAATACGACCACAAAGAGTTTGAGAAAATATTTGGAAATTTTATCGTAGAGAAGAGTGAGATAAGTTCAAAATAGTATTTAAAGGAATATATAATGATAAAAAGAGTTTTATTGGTGTTGATAGCTATATCGACATTCATATGGGCAGTACCATCTAATCCTAGTGATTTAAGGTTTACTAATGTAACAGAACATGGTCTTAAATTGCATTGGCAAGATAACGCTCATGATGAAACAGGTTTTAAGATATATCGAGACAAAGAACTGATAACTTTGTTAAAGCAAGATGTAGCAACATATACTGATACAAACCTTAAATCTAATACAGTATATAAATATATCGTAAAGGCAACTGATGATAAAAACCATATCGATACAGCGTCTGTCTCTCATAGTGGTGATAAAATAACACTAAATATGGGTGGTATATTTTGGGAAGATTTTAATTTTCTTATCTATATCGATAGTGATAATAATCCACAGACTGGATACGACAATGGCAGTATTCATGGAGCAGACTATCTTGTTAGTAAGCATGGACTCTACAAGTATCCAGCTAATGCTAATGGTTGGGATTGGGAATACATCATAAATGATATGTCACTTGAAAATAAAAATGATAAGGTCTCAATCACAATTCCCTTGGAACATATGGCACATGGAGATTTGATAAACTTGACTACAACAGTATCTGATGAAAACTGGAAAAATACATCTACTTATGATGAACTTTTACAAGTATCTCTAAACTCTACTGCATTTGGTGTTGCGACATTTCACTCACTGTCACTCTATTGGTCACCAGAGAATGCTAACTTGGATAGAAAGGTGTTTATCCAATACAAAGAGAGTGATAAAGCTGAGTGGAAAAATGGCTACCCTATGGTCTATAATCCTATCAGTAAAGAGCATCTAAGTCAAATGGATGTTGATTTTTATGATGATAGGATTGACAAGTTAGCGATGAGTGCCTATAGGGGAAGTATCGTCAATATAAAGCCAAATCAAGAGTATGATATCAAGCTTCAACTTGAAAATAGTAATGAAACAACAAGTTTTAAAATCCGTACATGGAGTGAGCAGTTTCCTGTGGCAGAGACTATTAACATAGCATCATCTCATGTTAGTTATAGTGTTGATAGGTCAGGAAGAGAAGGAGGATATATCCTTTATGATGGGACAGGTTCTACCATAGATGCAAGTAGTAAAAATAGTGCAAATATTGTCATCAAAAATGGTGTTCATCATGTGATAATACGAGGTATTGAACTGAAAAATGGAGATAAAGCAGGTATTATCCTAGAGGGCAATAACCATGATATTATCATAGAGAAGTGTGATATTAGCAACTGGGGAAGACTAGATGGTCATGCTAATGGAAATGGTTTTGGGCAGCCAAATGATAGTGCGATTATGGTAGACAATGTATGGATAGTCAACAATATCAATAAAATCATCATTCAGAAAAACAGACTACACAATCCAAGATATAGTTCAAATAACTGGGGAGAGTTGAATAAAGGAAGCTACCATCCAGATGGACCACAAGCTATCACATTAGGACAAGCTGTAAGAGGTAACAATGTTATCAGATACAATGAGATATATGCGGGAGAAAATCGATGTTTTAATGATCTCATGGCAGGATATTCCAATACTAGCTATACTGGATTTTTAGGTAGCGATTCTGATATTTACGGTAACTATCTAAGTGGGGCATGTGATGATACTATAGAGGTTGAAGGAAATAACATCAATATCAGAATATGGCATAACTATATTACCAACTCATATCAAGGTATAGGTAATGCTTCTGTTTCAGTAGGTCCACTTTATGTTTGGAAAAATATATTTGCTAAGAGTATGTCTGCTGAAAATGGTCGGTTTGGAGAGTATGCCTCTGCTATCAAGTGTGAGTATTCAGGGAGTAAAGACTTTATGGATGGTTATACATACTTTTTTAACAATACCATTTTACAGATGAACAATGATGGCTTTTCAGGTATTGGTATCGGAAATCATCATGTACATCAACTAGTAAGGCATTTTGTAGCTAGAAACAATATATTACAAGCAAGAGACAATGATGATATGCTCTCAATACGCCAAGACAATGTAGACTATAGCTATGATTATGACCTTATCAATAGACCTTTTCAAGCAGGTTTTGAAGAACATGGTGTTCAAGGGCTACCAACTTATACAAACCTCTATTTTAATTTTGATTTGATGCAGGGAGACTTTAGATTGACCGTGAACAGCCTTGGGTTTGATAGTGGAGAGATTTTACCAAACTTTACCGATAACTACAAAAATGAAGCACCTGACATGGGAGCTTGTGAACTTGGCGATGAGCCATTGATGCGTTTTGGAATAGAGTATTTGGAATAGAGTATTTTTATTTATGTCGTTATTTGATGATTTATAAAGTACTAAACTATAAAAACTAAAGGAAAATATTATGATAAATAATATAAAAATAACTATTTTAACTACGATGTCAATACTCTTTATCGCATGTGGAAGTAGCTCAACTACAACAGAGGTAAATGATACCATGCCTGTCGTTATCATAGGACCTTCAACGGTCTATATCGCTAAA
Source organism: Lepetodrilus galriftensis (assembly GCA_032361785.1). Lineage (NCBI taxonomy): Eukaryota > Metazoa > Mollusca > Gastropoda > Lepetellida > Lepetodrilidae > Lepetodrilus > Lepetodrilus galriftensis. Next base: position 3,473 of record JAUTBZ010148483.1, read on the forward strand.
GAACAAGCTGGTTCTCTTCATTATAGTGATGATAGTGAATGTCCACTTTACGGCTGGGGTGAACTATTGCCAGAGTTTGCTAAAGATGAAAAGCGTGTTTTTAACTATGCCCAACCAGGAGCGAGTGCTGGGAGATTTACCATATCGCCTGAGCAAAGAAGAGCAGACGAACAAGTACTGTTTGGTCCACAACGAGATCACTACTGGGCACCCACAAAAGAGAAGATGCAAGCACTTAAAAAAGGGATACTCCTCATACAGTTTGGTGGCAATGACGCACGACATCTGTTGTTAGAAGATTATCCGTTTCATCAGGAGAACAACCGAAGCAAGCCCATCATCGACTACAATCATGATGGCATAGGCAATGAAGCTGATAGAGTACAACGAGATAAGCTAGTAGAAGATGACTTTAAAAAGTATCTTAAATTTTATATCGATGAAGCAAGAGCTTTAAACTTTACACCTATCATGATAACTTCTCCAAGTTCGCGACTAAAAAGAGAAGGGGAAAACACACTTTTATATTCGCGTGAGCCATTTCCTACTTATATGAAAGAGTTAGCACAAAGTGAAAACATCAGAGTCCTAGACCTCAATACTAAAAGTATCGAAGTCTTTGAAAGTCTCAGCGTACCCCAACTAAGAGAGCAGTTTGCGGACTGTTATAACAAGTGGAACAAGAGAAGGGAAACTACGCATTATGATAAAGATGGAGCAAGAATTGTCGCTTCATGGATACGAGATTTGGCTTGTGAAGATGGAGATAGTGAAGTTTGTCACGTGTTTAAAGGACATTAATCAAACTCTCTTTTACATCATCGTATCTACGTGATATTCCCCTCGATTTATTGTCGAGGGTCGTTTTCAGTTTCTCGGTATACTCACTTCAGTCACCTCAAATCCATCATTTCTATCTCCCGTATAGAGTCTTGTATCATCTGCACTTATCATGATAGACCCAGCATATTTTTTTGTTTTATATTCACCCACTAAGATATTTGATTGGGTATCTATAGCAAAGATTTTAAACTCAGAGCATGCTAAATAGAGCCTTTTTTCATCATGGGATAGTACGGTTTCCAGTATGCTTACTTTTCTATCAGAAGACGGTTTTGGGATATATGCTATCCTGTAAAGCATACCCTTCTCTTTTAACCCATAAACGCTTACACCACCTCCTAAGTTAACATATATTTTTGTGCCATCTTTGCTTATAACGATATTATAAGCATTTCTAGTACTTAGAGATTGTATCCGTATTGGTGTTTTAGGATTTGTGACATCTAAAATATGTAGTTTAGTGTAGTCAGCAAGATAGATATATTTGCCATCAGCAGAAAGATTGAGTCCTTGTGGAAAATAAAAATCCGTATATGAACCCAATAAAATAGGCTTTTTAGGGTTACTTACATCTAAGATATGTAATCCTTTTTTCTTGGAGTTACTCGACCCATACCCTGTAAGATAATATAAAAGCTTACCATCTTTAGAAAGCACAACATCTGTAGCTTCTTGATGCTCCCATATGTTTATCTTTTTAGGGTTGTTTTTATCTGTGATATCAAGTATTATGATTCCTTGCTTTTTATCTGTGAGATACGCGATTTTCTCATCAGGCGAAATTTTCAAGTGTTCCGCTACTCCCTCTGTCACAAAAGATGCAATCTCTTTTGGCTTTGTATCATCACTGATGTCAAAGATTTTAAATCCATCACCTATACTGTTCCAACCTCCTGCTACATACGCATAATGTTCATCACTTGAGAGGATTATATCTGCTACAGAGCCTCGCGAAAAACCTTTTTGATTGAACCTGACTTTCTCTTTCACTGTGATATCTATCGTGGTTTTTAGTGAGTCAAGTTGACCATCATTGCTAGTAAAGATAAAACTATCTGTACCGTAAAAATTGTTATTTGGTGTGTATGTAAGATTTGCTTGCTTCCCACTTAGTTTTCCATGAGAAGGTTTATTTTTTATCTTAAAGCTCAAAGTATCATAGTCGATATCTGACCCTTTAAGTTGCATACTGATATTTGTATCTTGTGCGATGGCTAGAGATTGAGGCTTTGCTGTAGGGCGGTTATTTACAGATTTTATATGCAAGTAGATTGTGGCTGGTTGTGCTGTATCTTGACCATCTGTAGCGGTAAACTCAAACTGATCTTCTCCATGCACAAACACACTGTTGGGTTTATAGGTAAGTGTTCCCTTTTTGGCATCAAAACTTAGCAACTCCCCTTTTTTAGGAACTTTCGTAATCATATATCGTAAGGTACTATGAACATCTGCATCCGAAGCTTGAAGAGAAATTTTCTTCGATACTGTCCCCTCAGGAAAAGAGAGATGTTGGGTTTTTGCTTGTGGGATGGTGTTTCCTGCTTGGGTAGATATAGTAATCGTACTTTCATTGGAGTTTGCATGACCGTCATTACTTATATAGCTAAAACTGTCTGTTCCGATATATCCAGATGTGGGTTTATAGGTAATATTTGGTGCGGTACCCGTCAATACCCCATGCTGGGGATTTTTGGTAATCGTATATGTCAACTTTCCACCATCTATATCTTTAGATAAAAGTAACAAGGAGAGAGTGTCCGTCCTTAAAAGGATGTTTTGTTCCATAGTTTCTGGTGCGTCATTTTTATTGTGTACAAAGAGTGAGATTGTTGCTGTTTTTGACTCTTTTGCTCCATCATTACTCACATAGTGCAAGGTATCTGTTCCAAAAAAGTTTTCATCAGGAGTATAGATTAAGTGTGGGATAGTACCTGATATCGCACCATGTTTTGGTTTCTGTATCAACCGATATGTAAGTTTTTCACTCTCATAATCATAACCATTTAAAAGAATATCTATGTGACTGTCTTCATATAAAAATAGTGCCTTTGAGTCTGCCTGAGGCTGTGTATTTTTCTCGCTAGAAGCAAGTCCCGTCAAGCTAGTACCATTCGTATTGGTGTTACTAGACTCTCCACATGCACTCAATCCTATCATGATAGCTGATAGCAACGCGATACTAAGCCCATTTTTCATCTTTTTAACCCCAAACATATTCACCCCTTGCATTGATTATTCCATCACGATCGTTATCTGCTTTTGTTTTTATTATATTGCCATGTTCATCATATTCGTAGTAGTATATGGCGTCTTTTGTTACTTCATTCTTAGCATTTATTACTTTTCTTGCGTATGTTACTTTATTTCCATTTTCATCATATGTGTAAGTATTATATATATCGTAGTTGTAATTTTCATACTCCGAGGTTTGAGATCTATGCTCTGTTAGAACCCTTCCTTCTTCATCGTATGTATAGACATAGGTATTTGAATTTAGTTCTTTTGTGAGTACATCTACGCCATTGTCTGCATAAGTGTAAGTTTCTGAACGGACACCACACTCTTTGTTTAGTAAATTACCTTGTCTGTTGTAGCTATAATAGCAATTGGGAGTGACAAATCCATCTATCTTACTTGCCGTATAAGTGAGTTTGTTATTGGCATCATAAAAGTAGAGCGATGTCCTTGATTTTGATGCATCTTCTTTTATAGATTGCTTCTCAATCATATTGCCCTTCGCATCATATTTGTATGCATATCGTAATGTATAAGTTTCATGGTATGGCTCGTGGTCACTCTGTCTTGTTGTGTTGATGATATCACCATGGCTGTTATAGCTATTTTGGGTAAAAGAGGTACCTTCATAGTGGTTGTTTAGTGTCGAATAAGAAAATGACTCAAGTACCTTACCCTCACTATCAAGTATCTTGTATGCTGGATCTTTACCATCATCTCTTGGCTTTTCTACTCTGAGTGTTCCATCCTTTTGAGGTATATATGCGGTAGTAACCTCATACTCATTTTTACCATCACCATCCTCGTCCTCAGCATGATAAACTTTCCTTCCTTTGATGTCATATCTATTGACTGTTATATCATCAAACTTACCATCGTTGTCGTTATCATACTTTCTTGATACTTCTTGATATTCACTGACATAAAGATGAACCGTTTCAACGGATGATCGTAGACCATCTTTATTGCTCAAAGCATAAGTAAAACTATCTTCACCAAGATATGCTTCATCGGCTGTGTAAGTAGGACTTGGTATTGTTCTTTCAAGTGTTCCATGACTTGGAAATGAAAGAATATGATAGCTTGTAGCATTTTGTAAAAGTAGCGGTATGCTTTTACTAGTGTGCTCTTTTATCCCTACCTCTTTTGTTTGTGCTACGGGGGCAGGGGCTGTCTCAGATGTAGGAGAAGGAGCTTTTATCATGATATCTACTCTTGCAGATGTCGTATATACTGTGCCATCACTGATTTTATAGGCAAAGCTATCACTACCGACATGGTTTTTGTCAGGGGTATAGACAACCGTATCCCCTTTTAGTTTCACTGTACCATGTTTGGGTTTTTGTAGTATATTATAGCTTACTATGTCACCATCTATGTCTGTTGCTTTAAGTGTTATAGTCTTGGGCTTAGCTTGATCTACGATGACTGTTTGGGCATAGGCTATCGGTTTGTCATTTGTATTATTCACGATGAGAGATATGGATGCTTTTTGTGAATCATCCTTACCATCGTTGACCATATAAACGATTCTATCTTCTCCAAAAAAGTTTGGATTAGGTTTGTAGCTAAGACTTGGTGCTGTACCACTAAGTGTTCCGTACAATGGTTTTTTAATGATTTTATACGCTAACGCATCACTATCTAAATCACTTCCCTCTAAAACGATAGCTACGCTACTATCTTCTTTCATCTCAACCGTTTGACTAAGAGCATTGGGAATAGTGTTTGGTTTTTTTGTTGCCGTGATGATGATGTCATCTTCAGATTCTAAGCCATCATTGTCTATCACTTTGAGTGTTAAAGTATGTGCACCTAAACTCTTTGGTGTGTACTCAAATGCTCTCTTATTGCTTAAGTGTTTATCACTTTCATACCAATCATAAGAGATGACATTACCATCCAAGTCTACACTAGAACCAGCGATTGTTATAGCTGTACCTATCATGATACTACTATCTCTACCTGCATTGGCTATAGGGGCTTTTTTTTCTACTACTTTCTCTGTATCTTCATGTATCTCTTTAATCACTTCTAGTAAACTATCATGATACTCCTCTTTAAGATTATCTTTGTCATGAACAGGGTCATAAGTCAAGATATCTTTGGAACTATCTTTAAAAATCTCTTTGGATGATAAATCCAGTTTCTCCTCTAAACTATCAAGTTCCGTGATAGAGGACTTTACTTTTTCATACTGTATTTGCGTTGCTGCTGTGACTTTAAAAGCACCTTTGAGGGTATGTAACATCTCCCCTTTCAAAATCGCATGAAATGTTCCTTTGTTGATAGTTGGAAATGCATCTAGCACGCCATCATCATTGGCATCTTTATCTAGCCCTCCACTTACCGTGAAAAGATAAAACTTCTCCTTATCAAACGCTTGATAATGTGGATCAAAGTTTCCTATCTCCTCGATACTAGCACCATCACTTGTTGACTCCGTAAAAAGTAACTGATAGGGTACAACACCTAACTCTTCTATCTTGACTGTTGCTCCTGCGAGTACACCTAGTTGCGCTTTTGCAGGGAGCGTTGTAGTGGGTTGATTGATTATAGGGTTATTGGTTGTGGGCTCATTTATTGTAGGGTTATTTATAACTGGTTTTAGTTCTGCTTCTTGGCTCTTTGTAGAACCACATCCTACAAATAGGATACTGGTTGCAAGGATGCAAGAGAAAACTATCTTGGTTTTTATCATTAAGGTAACTCCGATACTAAGTTTTATATAGCAGGAATATCGGAGTTATTGGATTTTATTGTAATAAAAGAGAAAAGTATTTACCTCTTTCGTACTGCTATCATCTACTTTTAAAGATTCTTTAGCAGGTGCTATCAAGAAAGTTTGTCATGATGATAAGGTTATATTTGAGTGGAATGAGGAGTGAGAGATGCTTCATTTTCAGAAATTTTTTTGTTCCATTTCAATCTCCCGTAAAATACCGTATCGAAGCAAAGCCTACAGCTCCTATTTCTGCTACCTCGTCTATCTGTTTCTGAGTGATAATCCCACCAAGTGCAATGATAGGAATATTGTAGCGTAAAACCATCACTCTTAAGTCTTCTATCCCTTTTGGTTCACCCTTGTTTGGTGTACTAAAGATAGGAGAGTAAGTCACATAGTCCACCTTCTTGCGTATCGCTTCTTCTATCTCTGCTTCTGTATGACAAGAAATGATGACTTTAAGCCCTCTGCGTTTAGCTTCGGGAACAAAAAAGTACTGAGAAGAGGTGAGATGTACACCGTCAAATCCTAATGCTTTAGCCAAAAGGTAATCTTCACTTAAAAAAGTTTCTGCTTTGCAATCCATTGGCAGATTTTCCAAAAAGGCTTTAGCATCTTCTTTTAGTGTACTAGTATTCTTGTTACGAAACGCGATAAAATCTACTTTATGTGAGCAAATCTCAGCTAGTTGTTTTGTGTCCCGATGTGGGGTAATGGCATAGTGTATCATGATATAAATATAGCATTTTCTATGTAAAAGTTAAAAGAGTGCATTTTCTTTTGATTAAACTAATAACTTGCTATTTCATCCAAGGAGATACGACCTCTGCTAAGCTGAATAGAAAATGATTTGATAGCAGATAAAGTGTTTCCTGCTTCAAGGTTATTTATATCATCAGCTAAGTTTCGATTGATAGTTTGCCATTCATCGTATACTAGGTTTTGGATAAGAGCATCAAGTGTATAGCTTAGTTGTCGTGTGCCGTTTGTTGTTTCTATTTCGATAGTGATTTTTAAGTCTTCAATATCTGGACTATATCGCATCTTCCATGAAAAGTTATGATTTGTAGTTGTATCATGTATGTTTAATTTATATTGACTTAATGCATCTGCATCTATAGTGATAAAGTGGTTTTCTTCTTCTGTGTTAAAATCTACTTTTATGGAAGATGTTGTGTTATCTCCATTTGTTAAACTCCAACCTATGGTTGTGCCATCTTCTACACTTTCATAGACATCTTTTGGAATATAGTGATACTCTCCATACTGTTGGATATGCATGGTTAAAGGTTTTAATTGTTTATCTGTAGAGGTAGCAAGTTCGAGTAGGGCATCTGAGCGTGGGATAGCATCTGTTCTACTTTCCTTTCGTTCATCTAAAAAATTTTGATACCATGCTTGTTCATCGATAGGTTTTGATTGATTTGTTTTAGCGATGATTGTTTCTGTCCCACTTTCTCCATGTTGTATATATGTATCATAGATAGCTAATAGGCTTAAGGGCTGTGTAACTTTTTCTCTGTTAGCGACTACAAGAGTTGGTAGATAGTAGAACTCATCAACTACTTTATCTTGTACATCTCTAAAATCTTTAGATTTTGAAACTGTATGCCAGTCGGCTATAAGATTTTCTAAACCATTGGTATTATCAGATGTTGTATGTTCATTAATTTTGTATTCTTCTTTTATGTATATTTCTTTTATGTCTTCTAGCCTTTTTTGATACTTTGCTAAAGCATTGTTGGGATAAACCCGTGAATATCTTTGTATCACTTCTAACATATCTCCTGTCGCAGAGGTAAATCCTACTTTTCCTGCTGTGATACCTCTATCATCGTTTATGTTTTTTGCATAAGAGTACTGAATCTCTTGTGTACCATTTTCAAAGATACTGACAAATTTATCAGCTATCTCTCTTTGTTGTTTGTTTAAAACTAAGTCATTGGTTGCTTTGACAGTATAGGTATAGGCTGTGCTAGGTTTTAAAAATGTATCGGTATAGCTGGTTGTATTTGGTGGGGTGATAGCAATCAGTATAGGGGTGTTATCTTTTTTTATATCATTTCGATAGATTTTAAAGCCTGTTTCATTATCTGAGTTATCTTTCCATTTTAAAAATACAGCATGTTGAGAAGCGGTTATTTCTGACAATTGATTATTTTGACCAGGCTTATTGGGTGCTAATAGGTCAGCTATAAGTAAGAGAGGAAAAATCAAAAGAGCAACGGTTTTATAAAGCATGATAGTAACCTTGAAATAATTATTTTAATGATTATATCATGCTTTTGTAAGCTAACTGTTATGCCAAATTCTCTTATGCGATATCTTTAAAAAATTATCAAAAATATTTCATATATCATAACATGTTTTTTGATGTGAGGAAAAAGTCTAACTTCTTCCTCTTCTCCGCCTTAATACAAACCAAATCAATAACCCACCGATGATAAACGGTAACAACACTTGTGTCCATGCTCCGATATTTAAAACCTTGTTGAGTATATCGCCGTGCATCTTTCTATCTATCTTAACCCCTGCCATATTTGCAGCATGAGTCATCGCTGAAACGGCTAGGTTTCCTTCTGGTATGCTTTGGTGACAACTCAGACAAACGCCTCGACGGTCTAGTTTAGTTCGTGTTTCATTGTCTAACGCACGGGATAGTTTCCAGTGGTTTCCTACTGTTTGAACCTGTGTACCATTTT
>JAUTBZ010148494.1:0-11977 GCA_032361785.1 Lepetodrilus galriftensis
CGGTGTTGCTCCTTTCTAACCGCACATGTCCCGGACAGAAAGTACAGACAGCACAGCTAGAAAGGAGCACTACCCTAATGTTATTGTTCATACACTGTTCCTCTCCGTACCACGCTGACTGATCGCTCTCTGTCACAGGGCCTCAATGATCTGGATCATTGGCGAGTACGCTGAGCGCATTGACAACGCTGACGAGCTGCTGGAGAGCTTCTTGGAAGGATTCCAGGACGAGAATGCTCAGGTAACAATACATAAATGACCGGATATGAGTACGGAAATAATGTGACGGTTCTTTAATCAATATTTATGTTAATTATATTTTACAAGATTATCTTGCTATGCAAACTTGTGTAACAAAAAGTAAAAAAACAAAATTGAAAACATTTATTGATAATATCATGATGCATTAAGTTAGTATATTTCTAAAGATAATGTTGTTCTGTATACAGGTGCAGCTGCAGCTGTTGACAGCTATTGTGAAGCTGTTCCTGAAGCGGCCCACAGATACTCAAGAACTCGTACAGCAAGTGCTCAGCCTTGCCACTCAGGTTGGTTTTTATCACTATTTCTGCTATACGTTATTATTAAAAGGGGAGACAATCTACAGACTTATCTCCCCATGATCATGTATCTGAAATATCGGATGTGTTCAGCGTACACTACTTTTCACTACATGTCATATTTATCCCTCTCTCTTGACTCACAGGACAGTGACAACCCTGACTTGCGTGACAGAGGCTACATCTACTGGCGTCTACTGTCGACCGACCCAGCGGCCGCCAAGGAAGTTGTTCTGGCCGAGAAGCCGCTCATCTCGGAGGAGACGGATCTAATCGAGCCCACGCTCCTGGACGAGCTCATCTGTCACATCTCCAGTCTGGCGTCTGTGTACCACAAACCTCCTAACGCCTTTGTAGAAGGACGAGGCGGATACAGGCGGTCACTACCCCCAAGGTCAGAGTCGTGAGTAAACATTTCTTATACGATTGTAGTGAGTTCAAGCATGTTTAACGGTCTTTAAGTTCAAATCCGCTCTTTGGGCCTGGCTTTAGTGTTCACAGAATGCATCTTTTCGGCCATGTTTATGACGGAATGTGTTGTCTATGCTATTGCAATACAGTAGTCATCCTTGGTTCACCAGTATCATCTATACTAGTGTATACTAGTGCTTGTAGGTTTACTGCAACATTTAATGGTACAGGTGTTGCAAGTTTCCTTCTACCATAAACTGACAAGCTGCAATATCGGCAAAATAAACTTGAAAGCAGGTCTAAATTTAAACTATTAAAACTAAAATTAACGAAAGTAAATCGATGTAATGACTTTAGTTGCTAGCCAGCCATTTCAGTTTTATCCCGCCTGATAGTTAATAATAATAATAATAGGCCACTTATAATGCACCAAATCCACCCCCTAAGGCATGCTCTAAGCGCCACATATCATCCTTCATGCCATGTACGATCTCTATGTTCCATTAATGAAAACCTACCTTACATTTCACTGCACCATGTCCACTGCAGATCCAACCTCGGAGGTACCGACGTCCCCGCGGAAGGTACGACTCAGCAGGCTGACAATGTTCCCCAGGCGACGGTCATCCCCGGCGCCGACTCTCTCATCGGAGACCTGCTGGACATGGACCTGGGCGGACCCTCGCAGTACCAGCAGCAGCAGCAGCAGATGTTCACCACCCCCACGGCGCAGCCCGTGCAGAACTCCGCCGGGATGGACTTCCTCGGGGAGGGCCTCGACAGTCTGGTACGTCTTCGCCTTACTTGTTCTGGTGTCGTCGATCATGCTCTAACTCCAGTGATCTCTTCCTCATTTAATTCCTCGTCTTGTATGGGTGAAATATTTATGCTGTGTATAATTCAACCAATCATTTGACTCCATTGCAAGAGCAGCAATCTTTGTATCTGTTTCACAGAGGGACTGTAGTGTAGCACCATAAGAGCATTGGTAACTAGTTTGTTTGTGGAGGCTTGAATTTGAACTTGAAAACCAATCAAAAGTATATATGAGAACTTATCCACAATCTAGATCTTGAATGTTTCTAATGATAATATTGGGGACTAATATTAAAAATGTGTATATTAGACTACATTCGAAAACAGGTTCAAAGCACTCTTGAATGTGGTTATTCAATAAATCTCAATGTATTTTATGAACATTTCTGCATACCGTATGTTGACTTTGTGTATTTCAGCTTGGTTCCGGTCTAGGAGGAGACACATTAGGTGGTTTGGGGGATATTTTCGGGTCACAGTCACAGTCATATGTACCACCACAAGAGGTAGGTCATGGATTGTTTTCTAATGTATACATATGTCGAGAGGAAGAATACTTGTCATCTATTTTTGTATGACCATTAGAATATGAAATTAGTGAGCAATTTCCTGTATATGCCGATTTATACAGTAGTTGCTATGGGTATATTTTGTGAGGGAGAAGAACCCACAACACACAGTGATCATCACTGTATACTAAGTATTGAATTTCCATTTTCCATGCATGTGTCATCGTGTATGGGTGAAATATTCCCTGTGTGACTTAAAGCACAAATTAATTTATTCATTCCATGGATGTGAAACTGGCGTTGTCTGTACTGGGTCCCCTTGGATGTGATCCAAACTATTTTGTTCAGCTGTTTATTGCTTGATTTGATACCTTGTGCTTGTTTCCTCAGGTCTGGTTAGCAGCCAACAAAGGTAAAGGTTTAGAAGTAACTGGCACCTATGCCCGGCGGACAAAACAAATATTTATGGAACTGACTTTCACCAACAAAGCCATGCAGCCTATGACAGATTTTGCAATACAGTTTAACAAGAATAGGTAGGAAACCGCACATCTCTTGACAGTAACGTTTACAAATCTAACCCGGTAGATTTTTATTATTATTTTATTATTATTATACATTTATATAGCGCAAATATCCAGAATAACTGCTCAAATGTGCTTATTACCCCTGTCAACGGATCTGTGCACTCACATTCCTTCTCAACTCCCTGGGGAGTATACAACCTGAGCTGCCATACAAGGCGCATCAAGGTTATCATTCACATGTCCATCTCATCCTTCTGGGTAACCATTCTCTGCTGGGTGAACAGGCATTTTCGAACTAAGCCACTTGCCTAAGGTGACACCACAAGTTTTTCAGCCTATGATTCAGTGTGGGGCAGGAACGAATCCTAGATATGATCAGGTGGTTATTGTCACCCATCCAAGTATCAGCCGCGCTCGAGCGTGCTTCAATTTAACCTGAGCGGTCGACCATGCAATACACGGGACCATGTGCCTCCACATGAAACGGATTCGAACTTGGGACCTTTGGCTCCATAGCATGACAATCTACCAGTGTGCTACTGTTGCAAATTTGTCACAATTCTACCAGAAAACTTCTTGTTACAGGAATGAGAATTTTCCATAGATCCACAGATATTTGAGGCTTTGGGGTCGATTTCGTAAACCTGACCGTGGCATGAGTTCTCTGGATCCCAGTTGTTTCTGCTGAAAACAATTTCCCATTTTCATCTCTGCTGATATCCTATTATGTTTTTCAGAACACAGAACACAGATTGTAAGAAAAGTCAGTTTTAATTTCACATGTAAGAGATGCATACAAAATGTTCAAAATGCGATACAAAGATCTGAACCAAGTCTACAGGAAGACTGCATGAGAACAAACAGTGATTGAGTATCTGAACATAGGGTGCGTTACATTGTTACATAGCAACAGCTTAATTATGTGCAACATCCTACAGGTCGTTCTCACCGTGACGAAAATATATATGCCATCTTAGAATTACACAACGGTATGTGACAATGTGTTTATATGATTAAATAATACCAGTTGTGTATGTGTGTGTCTCTTTAGCGTTCTCATGTACATCTTCCACAAACCGTAAATGCCATGCACTATACACGCGTAGGTATATACCGTAAGAAAGGTACATAAGTATATGTCCAATATTATTTAAGCCTCACCTTGTTGCCTAAATTGTATACATGCATAATTTATGGCATAAAAACTAAAATAAGACTTTGTTTTTATTATTTTGAAAGAATGATTTGTTGTTAGGGAATCTTTCACCCATATGTCACAATTACTTTGGAACAGATAACCGAAAATTGTCGAATTCTGGTGCATCTCTAAAATAAGTATTAAAATAATGATTCAATCAATAATTTATACATTCACAATATTCATCAACACATGGATGACCGTGGATATTTTTATAGGTAAGTACATTCTAGTTGTTACGCTATTCAGCTCAGCTCAGCACAGCACATGAATGATGTACAATGTTTGTGTAAACAACAGCACCATGGTCCTAGTATTCAAAAAGTGAAAAGTTTTGTCAAAGTCGTCAGTACAATTCAATCATTAATCATCATAATCCACAGTAAAAGAAATCTGCCGTTTTCAAGATTCTTTCACTTCCATCACGGCTTGTCAGTTTAGGGCAGGAGCAAATCCGTAGCACTGAATGTTGCAGTAAACCTGCTAGCACCGGCTGATACTGGCAGACCAAGGATGATATCTGTATTGCCACGGTACAGGTGGCGCATCTTGATTGTGCTGCACTAGAAAGGTAACTTTCGCAAACATGCAGGGTTCCCCGGGACTTTGGCTCTAAAGTCCAATGTTGTCGTAATAGAAAGAGGATTAGATCAGGGGCCTGTTGCTCAGAACAGTTGTAGCGCTACAATAGTTGTGACTGGGCTCCTGCCACAATAGAAAGCGTTGACCTTACAATAGGAAATTGTGGTTTGCATGGTGAATAATGATTGTAATCTACTGATTCTAGTGTCTTTGGACAAAAACACTCAACAAATAGAGAATACTGGACTCCACAAGATTAAACACAAACTATCAGGATATGTACGCTATGGCATATTGTTTGAATGCATAGTACTAAATACTAACAAAATTATCAGAATAGAAATTACATTGAAAATGTTAACATTTGGAATGTCCCATTTTGGCACAGGGAAACAGTACGTAATTGGTTCTTGTAAAATCTGAAGTCCTGTGAATTGATGAAATTATTTAACGTGAATGGTGCAAATATTATTTTAAAAAACATGAGGATATCGGTGCGGGTCAAACAACATTAAATACACAGAACCAATTTTTGTGAGAAAAGCCATGCACGAAAGTTGACAGCTGAATGCTAATGATATGCTAAGCTTGCAATAATGAACATTTTAAATGATTTCATTAACATATATACATGTACAGTATCACAATAAGGAAGCACTTGCACAGACTAACCAAAGTAATTACTTCTTGAAAGGCAAGCATAATAATAATAATGAAAGTAATTACAGGAAGTACCGGTAGATAATAATTATTAATTACTAACAGCAACTTCAGAGAGGTTTTCAGGTAATCATATGAAATTGAAAAACATTTTACATATGAAAACCGGTTATCAATTGGGACAAAGGTAAAATCAAAATTAAACATGTACAATTGGAGTATAAGATCATTTCAGTTTGACATAAATATTCATAATACACATGTCCATTTTACACACTTGTCAGCAAAGCCCACATAAAATGCAAGTACTCGAACCAATAGGGACTGAAAGTCTCGTCTAGGTCATTTCCAGTGGCACCTAATCGGAGATATAGCATTAGATAATTGATCAAATCCTAGTCATGTTTAATGAAAATCGATATGGTAGATGTTTTTATATATTTGACCAGTCTCAGTCTCAGTCACTCAGAAAGGTTGTAGCGCTACAATAGTTGAAAATGGGCTCCCACCACAATAGAAAGCGTTGACGTTACAATAGTTGTAGCTACAATAGTTCTGAGCAACGGGCCCCAGATCTAAATGAATCACAGGCTATTTTACAGTCCCTATAACAAAATATGAGTTGGCAAATTATTATACACAATGTTTTAAGATATCAAAGTCAATGAATTATTGGTTCACAAGATTGATGATGATCTAAAAATGGGCGCCTTTGATTAATTGCTTAACATCATTGCTGTGGGAATGTTTAACCCATATGTGACAGTGGCCCAACTGAATGTTAATTATGACAATGGCCCAACTGAATGTTACCATTAATGATGCACATTTACAATGTATTATTCTTGGTCGAGCTCTTTACTGTACAATTTCTCATGTTGGGTATTCAGTTGTTAGGATGGTAAAATAAGCTGGCTATATTTACTAAAACATTCTAGTGGTCGTGGATCTGTTAGGGATTAACCTGTACGCGATGAACGTTGTAACAGAAAAGTAAATTCCACATAGTACGTCTGAGCAATACGATTTCAATCACTCTGGTATTATACTCTCCTTGTCACCTCGTAGTGGTTATATTATTACAACTCGCTCTCTACTGAACTAAATTACCGAGGGATACAACCCACATTCCCCATCTCCATCACAGACAACACCACACAGGTCAAACCTGCTGCTTTAATTATCAGCATCGTACCCTTTTATTCTCTCATCAAGATGCTTGAATATTTTCCATCTAAATATTAGTAGACATAAAATGATCGATGAACCTTTAAATACTAGACACACTACACAAACCATTGATCAGGTAAATTTATATTCAAACGAATATTAGCTTAGTGTTCGTTCGCATCTTTTTACATGCAATCAATTTCTGTCGCAAAAAAAATAATTTTCCAATTCTCGCATAGCATGTCTAACCCTCAAAATAACATTAATGATGAGATTCAAGTCAATGTAGCACAAAGAAAAGTCATCAGATTAGTAAAGCTTAACTACAGCACAGACATGCTCAGATTTCTCGTGACCAATTATATGAAATCTTTGATCGTCACAATTTTTAACGCTCTTCACGCTGTCGACAACTGGAGATGCCGTGTACGGCAGGGAGGAAGTTAAACGGTATCTTGACCAGGAAGATAGTCGGTCCACTTACCAAGGCCAGGAAAGCAACACTTCCACATTGAGGAAGATATTAATTTGTGACCTCTTGTTAGAAAATACCACTTGACATTTGTAACCGATATCGGGACACTTATTTAGCGACAACAGTCTCCACTGGAGAAATAATAAAGAAGGCTAACAGTCCGCAGTGCGACGTAACTTGCTGGCACTGTCCTATAAGATTCAGTTATGGCACTTGATGCAGCGGAGTATGGAAGTTGATGATAATGGAATTCAACATGGAACACAAAACTGGATCGTGACAGGACGTGTAGAATCTCTCGGACTTGACTGAAGACTGAAGACTGAAGACCATGAGGTCAGTGAGGCCTTAATGCTGACTAGCTGGCGTGACTGATGACAGGTTTTGATTGGTCCATGACGAAGGTGATAATGAGGCAGCCAATCAAGTGTCTGCTTGCAATAGCTCTTCATCGTGAAAAACTTTATCCTGTAGAAAAAGAAGTATTATTATTATTTATTTTTTTATCACCTAAGTTTAATATTTTGTAAATATGTTCTACATTTATCAAATTTAGGAATTTGCATTTCAATATGTGCAAATAATTTGGAATACAATGCATACATATATATAAATATATAACTTATAAATATATAAAAGACATACACATTAACGTTCCCATCAGTCATGATGAAATTGAACATTTAGTAATAAATAAATAAATTTACTTCAGCCATTTCAAGGAAATATTAAATTAGGTGCACAAATCTCGAGTGCTTTGTACAGTTCTAAGTTAAGTGAGATACCGTCTACATACCACTAAGTACCTGAACAAGTTAAACATCATGAGACTTCTTCACGTCGCCATTTTGTTGTGGTCCAGTTTTCTGCGTCTCCATTTCCTTCTGCATTTTCTGCAGCATTTCTTGCATGCGTCGGATCTGCAACGGAAATGGGTTTTTTCAGTGAGATAATCAGTGACATAAAAATAAAATAAAATCCCTGTTTTGGTTAGACTTATCTCCCTTGGCTAGCATCCAGGCCAAACATAAAAACATGAGCCATATAATAACCCACCTTTCACTGAAGATATGTCTGTTAAAATACAGCTATACTGTTATAAGTAATTGTATACAGCTGTGACATAACTAAACTATCAAAGTTGGTTTGCATAAAAATATATTGAATTTTGTAAACACCATTTGCATGTTTAAGTTTAAGAACGACAGTAGTTTTAAGTTTAAGAATGACAGTAGTCGCTCGGTGGCCCTAATATTTGGGATTTCTTAACTGTTCAACCAATCACAGTACTGTAAATGTTTAGCAACCCATGTATATTTATGATTTGTCCTTGCGATTTGATTCATCAAGACAGGAGTTTCAATGATCACTGATAATTTGAATAAACTACTTACCTCAGCTTCCTTCTCTGAGAGTTGTTTTTCTCGGTCACATAGATCCTTTTCTTGACTTTCAGGTCTACGATGCCTGAAGATGACGAAAAAATTAAATAAGCTGCAATGGTTTTTAAAGTGGAGAGAGAAAAAAAGGAAATATGTCAGAAATGTTTAAACATGTAACACCAATTCAACATGTATGTCATGCAGGCTACATTGTAAAGCAAAAAAACAACAACGCAGAAATAACACCAAAATGCAAAATCTATTTGACAAATGTTAAAATAGTGGAGGAAACACTGAATAATATTTATGTAAAGTGAATATTGCTGAGTTCAAGTTAAGCGTCACCAATTTAAGTTCGAACATTATAAAAACATTTTTTAATAAAATTTGATGAGTTTTTGAGACCATTAGACCACACCCGGATGAAGGTTAGGATGAATGAAAATAAACAACCCTTTGTAAATTAGAATTAGCTTGTTGGCAGGATAAATACAGCTTTAATACCTTCTGACCTTGGAGTGAACTATATTTAGAAAGAAGTATTTTCGTTTGGACAGTTCGCTCAACTCTTGCACAGGGGGGTAAGGGAGAGAGTTTGGGTCTATCTGTGTTATTAGCCCAGTACCCTATTACCGACAATTGAATTAGTTGGGCCTCCTGAGTCTATACCCCATGATATACGGTAGCAATATTTCTGTTTCACTACTGAAACATGAAGGTTGATATAGTATCTAAGAAAGGCAATAGTGACAATAAGGTGAAATAGTTGAGCACAACTTTAGTGCAGTTGGAGTGGCAATTTTGTGAAACAAATTAGAATTAACACTATTAAATGTGAAAGAATTATACCTCACATTGACAACAAACAAACAACAGTAATTATCATATTAACACGAACGATCAACCAATATATGTTTTAACATAAGTGAAACCCTTTAGTGCAATACAACGAGAATATAGATGTGGGTAGTAATGTGGTGACAGTATAGTTGTATTATGATAATACGTTATCAGATTATGATCATGATGATTATAATGTATGTATGTATATGTGGGGTAGTTTTTGCTTTAAAAAATGGCTGAAATGAGAGGACTAAATATAAACTTGTCAATCACTTCATTTGATATATTTCATGTTCATAAAATTTATAATGCTCGAAATTAATTCAAATTCCAGCTTTTTTCAAATCCTTGGTCAAATTTGCTTTATTTAATTACATTTTCACTGATGAACATGATGAAAGGTGAAAGGAAAGGTGAAAGGAAATTGATTCAACAAGAGATAAAATTCCATTAATCCACTAAACATTTCACTATCTTCGAAACAAATATTCTCAATATGTCTGTTACTATGATGTCAATTTCCTTCTAACATTTCCATGTCAATTTCCTTCTAACATTTCCATGTCAATTTCCTTTAACATTTCCATGTCAATTTCCTTCTAACATTTCCATCCATCAAAGAATGTGATTGACAAGTGCGTGACAGATACATAGGTTAGTAGAACATAATGTATAGACGGTACGTGACGATGCCACCTAGCTTACCATAATAATCAACGTAGAGGGGGGTAAACAGCATACACAAAACCAGAATAGAAAGAAAAAGCAAAAGTTGTGTTAATTTCGATCTGCAGTCAAGGATTCCAGTAACGCCCGGATCTACAGCCATATAAATAAAACAACACCGATTCTGCAGCTCAGCAAACAGGCAGAAATCTATATAAAATGTGGAAGTATTGTAAAACTCTTGGCATTGCCCCCAAATCAGCTACTATACCATGCATGAAAAATCTGCTTTCAGTGAAATATTTCTTCATGAATAATATTAGATTCTTCAAATTAAAAATGATTATCAATTTGTTCAAATTACGAATTAATTGCCAAATGACTCTCTTAATATTTAAAAAAATGTGATTATATTTGCAATCTGGCTCTCAATGAGTGAGTGAATATGGAGTTTAACATTGCTGCGGGAATCTTTCACCCATTTGCGACAATCTGGCTCTCAAAACTGCATTCCTTTTCCATTGATCTTAATACAACATGTGACAATCACAGAAAGTGATTACATGGATCGATCTTTATCTTATAACAAAACATTAAACCTGGGCACCTTTCTGATCATGAAGCTTTGGTATCAACTCGGACCTTAAAATTAGCAGTCTCGTATTTATCCTTTTTGCTGATAACTACAAGAGTGCTATGGTTTCATAGTTGATGCAGGTGCTTCATGAAAGGGTACCCTGTTACCTCGCTACATATTGGTGAACCGTGCTTATTTGTACACTAAATTATTAATAGTTCACGGAAGTCATTCATGGATATCTACAGCCTACACAGTTCTTGTTCTCCGAGACGAGAGACACATACTTTATTCTCTTCTGTCCGCCCCCTGTTGCCAGTCGTTCCGCTCGGAAGTTCTCGTAGTGAATTTCTTGTGTCACTTCCTGTAAATCTTGCATATGCGTGCTGAAAGTGAAAATAACCGAAACCGTCAAATTGAAATTAAATTTCAAAACACACACAAATTATAAATAAAATAAAACTTGTTTCTCAATTTCATTTGATACAATTTCCACAAGACTATGTTACAGCTAGTAAGTTTATTCATTTTCTTAACGAAAATAGAATGGTATTGTATATATATGATAAAAAATATTGTTTTATTTTAACTTCGAATATTTAGAGTAATTACGGTAATCACATTTCATGAGAAATAAATTCATCAATATTTATTTGGTTAAAAGAGTTCTACTTACATCAGCATGGTCCTCAGCTTAATGAAATCACAGTGCTCAGGGTTCTCTACTTCAACCACACCCCATGGGTACATTCGACCTCTGACCTTACGACCTTTCACCTCAATGATTGTGTTAGCACCAACAACAGCAAATGGCACAGCTTGCTGGAAAAGGAAGCAAGTCAATTAATTAAAGAAAGTGAATCAGAAAAGGGGCACGTGTATTCATAGCAAGAATAATTCAATAATATAATCTGTGTATGATAACTGCTGAAAGGTGCGTACAAGTCCCTGAATGCGGTAACGCGTTATTTGAGAATATTTGCAAATTATCTCCCTTTGATAGCTTTTGTGCCATCTGATAAACTGGCAGTTAAATCTTGCACCAGGAAAAAGTCCTTGAATGCAACGAGACAATATTTGAACTTATTTGTAAATTATCTCCCTTGGATAGCATTCATAGCTCTACTACCAGTATACGAATCTTGAAGATTGTTGAACGATGGCAAGATCGTTATTTTCAGTACATTTTTCACAAGGCAAATGCATGCTGACATAATTTGGGGTAACTTTATATACCGTAATCCATTCCTGGACTGAAATAATCTTCTTAATACCGTTGCTGGAAATTGCTAAGCATCAGCAGTACAGAAGAGGTTACACAGATCATATTTGGATCACATCAGGATTGGATTACGTTGCTGCTGTTGCCAAAACAGTGTATGTCTACACATACTGGCAAACCTCAATAATAAATAGCTTCCCTACTATTGGACTATTACACTGCAATGCTTGCCTATGATCATAAAAGAAGTCAAACTTTCATAAAGTTATTAAAAGATCGCTTAGATCCTAATTTAATGTTCTGGGTATCGTTTCTTGAAGCTCTCATATCTACTACGAGACCATAAGGACTCTCGTAGCGATCTCTAATACATGGGGAT
>JAUTBZ010148505.1:0-11975 GCA_032361785.1 Lepetodrilus galriftensis
CTATTCTATTTTACATCTTGTATTATATTTTATCTATATATATATATATATATATATATATATATAAATGCGTATATATATATATATATATATATATATATATGCCCGCTACATTGATGAGGTTAAAATTCTCCGACATCGTCAAAACTTTCGTGTTACCCGATGCATTGATGATTAATGCCTGGTTGTTCTATTCTATTCTATTTTAATTCTATTAACTCTGAATACTAGTTCTCAATAGTTAGGTCCTCTGCTGAACGCTGCAGGAACTATACAAAACCATCTGCTGTATCGTTGAAGCTTCTCTCTAAGATTTGTACCCAGTTACCCAGATACCCAGATACCCCAGCTCCACAAAACAGTACTACAAGAGTTGTTCGACATACCCCAAGTAAGTTCTGAGCACCGAGTTTTGGAAAGAGCTCTACAGAACTGAAAGATTTACATAAATTTGTTTGTGAAATACTAGAAAGGTTGGTGATAGAATATTTTAGCTTTATTGGAGAGAATGCACGTGCAGTTGCAGAATTTAATTGGTCAAGTTAGAGCTCCAAAGATCGCGCGGTACCCAGTATCAAGGGAGATAAGCAGTGTACGTTTCATCGAACGTTTCTAATTTGTGAATTAAAAACATTAAAAATACAAAGAACTGAAAGATTATGAAAATGTGTATATTGTTGAGAAGATAATAATCAAACCTATGTATTGAAAACATATTTAACTCACAAGCTTTTGTCACGTTGAACGCACCCATGGGTACACATAGACGAAACTCTAGGTAACCGTAAAGCCATAATATCACATATTACATGTATAATAAGTTGTCGTTTTGGATCGAATTGGAATTAAAAATGCAAAGTACATGCTCTTAGCTTACATTTAATCGCTTTTGTACCTCCAAATATTTGTTCACCGCTGTATGATAGGTAAAATTCCATTGCAGTTCACAATTTCTATATAACCCGAATAAAATACCGTAAAATCGCACTTTTCCTCTGGTTTCCTGACTAATAACTCTAAGCATTAAACACGGTCAAAGTAACCTTTCACAACCACTGGCACAAATAATGGGAACTTCGAAATAATTGATATGATAGTAATATAAATATTAAAATATTGCTGACATGTGGAATAAGTAACTGGTTGTATAAAGTGCATGTGTAGTTAAAACAAATTCATTTATGTTCAGGTGCAATCGTGCTAAACCACTATACAGCTCAACCATCTGTGATGCATTTAGTATGCCTTTAATCTTGACGTTAGTCATAGTAGGCTATACTGTACACCATTGCTATGGTTGGAGATAAAATGACGTCATTTCGTACGGTGTGGTGTTCTGTGCTGTGGGTCCTCTGTAAGTCTAAGTAACGTGTCGAGACTCCGTCGTGTTATTCTACAATGACATCATTGTCAGTTGCCACTAGCGTTGCTTAGCGATGAGAGCAATTACAAAAAAAATATTAAAACATTATTTACTCGTTTGCTCAATATGGAGAAGTAAAGAAGAGGTTGGACTTGGAATTGTACACATACGTTCATTGTTTCGTAAACACAAAAGAGAAGTAAGTAAATGTTTTATTGTACATGTATATGATATTTATTTTCACATTTCACTACTAACTTACGAATGTAAATGTCTGGTGATGTAATGATCTGTTGTTATGTTTTCCCAATTCCAACTAACGCTTCAGACACTTATCTAGAATATTCTGCTTCTCACACTAACGATCTTCCTCTACACGCAGACCATACCAAATGTAATGTAGGCATATGGTGAGTTTAACGATAGTTATACCTCCCTTCCGGTCTCGTTGACATGGTTTCATTTGTTCTAAGTGGACGTGTATATCCGGATACACCTATACTTTCTCAGAGAAAGTGTAGGTAATATCAGAAATGAACCTACACTTTTTTCAAATCATTAATTCGTTCATATCGGAGAAAGTGTATGAATATCTAATATACGTCGAGTTCTTATTTGTATACCCCTCTTCCGGTCTCGGTGCCATAGTTTCTTCAAAGCATTAATTCGTTCATATCGGTCAAAGTGTACGAATATCGGAAATACAAGTACACCTTCATCGAGTTGTGCCAGAACCTGGGATCGAACCAGTCTGGTGAATCAAAACAAAACAAATCATGATTCCACAGTCGCTACCACGATACCAAAATGCTGACTGAAGATAAGACCATTCATCTATAGTTATGACTGATTCAAGAAAGTCACGTGGTTATGATGTCACGTACACATGCTACAACAAATCCGCGTGGAGCACGACATAATTGTTCATCCAAAAGCATAATGATAAACAGTTGATGAGGGTCCCCATGCGTGATCTATTACAACTTGCACTATGTTATACATATATTTTCTCAGAAATTACATAGATTTTACATTAAAATTGTATGTCATGTAGTACTCGAGCGGAAGAGGGGAGGGGTATAAGACAGTTACATCCACACTTGGTGTATCGGTCCATATCCCAACAGTTTTGGTCGTGATGGCTCCTCGACTACGGCCTCGGAGTCCCCACTACCAAAACTGTAGGGATATTGACCGTTACACCGAGGAAAGTGTAGATGTAACTCTTACTGAACCTATACTTTTTCAAAATCGTTCATTTCGGAGAAAGTGTATGAATATCGGATATATACGTACACTTTCCCTTCATCGAGTTGTACATATTTGTATTTCATGTATCCTCAAATTCATGAAATATATATAAAATACCGGATTCCTAGAGCATGCATATAAAAAAAAATTAAATAAAAAAGGGAATATGTATTATAACACCTCGGAGAGAGTATTTTCAGCGATTGTATTAAAGAATAACACTAGTGTCGTTGTTGTTTACACCTATTGTTTGTGAACCAATTTTGGATTGAAATTGATCTTGGAATGTGTGTGACACGCCTTTGCTAAATATAAGTTAAAATTTTAGAATGAAAACATCTCCGTATTAAATTTACTAATTGCGAATTACTTTTATTCATTGGTAGTATACAGGATAATCTTATTGGTGGTTTCGGACCCAGTCACGTGGTAGGAATGCGTACTGTTTCCTAAAATTGATCTATTTGTTTGTTCTATTTTCCAGACCTTATCTACCAGAGAGGGGCGTTAACATAGCTGAATGAAGGTTTGTGGACAGCTCAGAGATTGCACTTGAGCTGAAAACCACGATCTTGCGGCCAGATGCCACGAACAACTTACCTCCCTTAGATGCCAATTTCTAGTTTTCTGATTTTGAACCAGATAATGAGCACTACTTTACGATACCAAGCACTACGTATGCCAAGAACTACTTTTATGTGTGATGTTCTCGGCCTACACTACTCTACTGAACGTCTCTAACACGTCGATGGAGACAACCACCACCACTGGGTTGAACGGGTCCCAGCCAACGTTTGACCCCGATTCGTCTTCAACCTACGTCGTAATGCGCCGATTCCAAACCGTGCTGATACCGATCATTTGTCTGATCGGAATAATCGGGAACGTTTTAGCGGCAACCGTGTTACTCAGCCCCACGTTGAGACGTGCCTCGTGCTGTGTGTATCTGGCGGGGAAGTCCTTGAGCGACATCGGGTTTCTCGTGTCGCTGTTCGTCATGTGGCTGTACCGGATCCACGTACCTCTTCTGAACACGCAGGGCGTCTGTCAAATCACGGTGTTCCTGAGCTACGTGTGTGGCTTCTCGTCCGTGTGGTTCGTCGTTGCAATAACTTTCGAAAGCTTCATCCGCATACAGAAGCCATGGCGAATAGCTGCCTTTTGTAGCCAAAAGAAAGCCGTTATTTTCATCGCAGCTATTGTTGTTTTCGCATGCAGCTTGTACTCCTTCTCGCTATGGTCAATTGGCATAATTCCGGACCATAATCCCGAATGTCAGTCGTTTGACAAATACCGGAACGTTGCCTTGGCGATGACCTACGTGGACACGTCACTGACTCTCCTTCTTCCGACGATTCTGATGGTCATTCTTATCGTCGCCATTACGCTGAGCGTGATTCAAGCGTACCGACGGAAAATACGTCTTCTCGGACAGGGCAACACAGGAAACGGACACGCGTGTACTCCCGCCGAAGGAAAAGTCAGTCGATTTCTGTACGCCGTATCTGTTATATTCCTGGTTTTACACGCTCCCAGTCACGTGGTAAGAATGCGAATGATGATCATGAGTTACGTGCAGCATCATATGCCGTCGATTACAGACCTCGTCATTCAAAGACTGTTTGAAACATTCTTCTACTGTAATTTCGCCTTAAACTGTGCAATTTACCAAATCGGTGACAATTTCAAGCGCGTGTTCAGGGAGATGTATTTATGTAGATGTGAGCGAAAAAATATGACTGCTGGTTTTAAGCTAGAATCTCCCAATACCAGTTTTCTTTTGATGAAAACATGAATAGACTTCGAAAGTTCTATGCATCGAACATGGACAATGACTGTGAACGATCGATGTTTGTCTGTCACGTGACCACGATGGTATGATATCGTACAAACTTGGTTGTGAGGAAGTGTCTCGACGATTAAGATGACCTTCTGAAGAGGAACTTCAACTGCGCATGTCCATATGCAGATATCCGGTTGAAACCATTATTGGGCGTACTGGGAATCCTCGAGAGTAAAGAAAAGTGATGTTTTTCCACAATACACATGCTTTTAATAACCGATCTTTGTTGTGTTATATTTATACAGTACTGTTAAACGTGACATCGGGTTGTAGTAATTACTAATTTGCATTTGAAACAGCACAGCTTCCTCCCAGCGCAACCAAAAGAGTCATGATCGAACACACACATTTTGATTGTAACTGGGGTAACTAGACGGGAAGTCTGTCTCATGCGACATGCGTCACTTAACTGTCTCATAAAGGCAAACTTACTATGTAATCAGATGGATAAGATTCTGCTGATATTCTATTGAGGTCATTATCCGTGTTTTACGTTAATTTTCAGGCAAGTCAGAATTAGTTTCCCCACACAATAACAGGGGCGGATCCAGACTTTCAGGTTAGGGGGGCTCAACGTGCATTTTAGAGGGGGGCTCATAATTTCACCATAATACAAAATATATGTTTATTGAACAAAATTGTCCAATTCTAGGGAGGGGCACAAGCCGGGTGAGCCCCCCCTTGAATCCGTCCCTGTCAAGCATGACCAAACCAGGAAATTGGCGACTCACAGGGATATACTCTAAAACAAGACATGACACAATGTATATAATGAACAATTTATTCCTGTAACTTATGCATACAACCAAATAACTTATACATAGGCAATAGCTGTTTCACTGTCATACTTTGATCAGATTCAAACACATTCTCTCTCCATAGCTGGGAGGATTTCACAAAGCTCTAAGAAGAAGAAGACTAACCAGTAATTGAAGACAATTCATCTGAAAAGTATGTTAGTTGATGACCAACCCACATGTACATGATTCAAATCAATGAGATTCCAAAAACGCAAACTGTCTTGTACTCTCAAATATCTTTCACCCATGAACAGATGGACTTTACAATTGCATTCTAACACCCAAGATGACTTGATTATTACTCAAACTAATTGCATATGCTTCTGAGCAGTGTCAACTGCTGACAATACGAGTCACTGCTGACCATACTAGTCACTCACTGCTGACATTACTAGTCACTGCTGACCATACTAGTCACTCACTGCTGACATTAATAGTCACCGATTCAAACAACATACATCAGTATTGTCTGTAACTAAATTCAACGCCACCCAAACATTATATAAAGCGAGTCAGTTATTTGGCATTACTGTAAGCCATTTTCTAAAGTATTTCAATCTGCTAATAGAGGGAGGAAAACCTAGAACAACTAGTCAAGATAAGACATAAGCTATAATAATTATTTCAAATCTATGTTGGAATGTGAAAGATCATATTCTTCTATACCTGCATCTGTAGTTAATTGATAGTATTTGAATCAAATGAATAAATTCCAATATTTGTTCATTTTTCATAGTAATGAGCAAGATTCTGTTATATTTATTCATTTGATTCAAATAAAGATTCACAATTTGTTTCCACCATTGAACCACCATTGTCATGAACAAATTATAACATTATAAAAAGACATTGTTGACATGCATGTATACTGAACAAAATAAGAAACTTTACTTTATAAATACATTTAACATTCATATTTATTGATTGTGAACTTGTTTGAGACCCCCTATGGCTGTTAAGTGTTATGTAAACATATTCTGACATGTTGAATTAACTTAACTTTTACAATTGTGTACACCGGAGATGTCATAAATTTGTGTGGATATACCAACTTTTCGTAGTTTAATACGACTGCATATCACATGTAAAGTTTCCTATTTTGTTCAGTATAGTCAGAACTTGGAAATCTGAATCTGAATTAACAATATGGACTTATGGTAAGGACAGCAGCTTGTGGTTTGTTTGTCGAACAAACATTATGATATAAACAAGCCACTAAACATGCTTGGGATAGTCGCATGTAGAACAAATTGAAAGTTTCCATTAATGCAGGAATTTGTCATCTAGCAACGTGATACTGTCTGGATAATAAATATCACTGACTTGAAGATGCATAAGAAAGATACTGTGTATCATAACATTCCAAATGTAAATAAATATTTCATAAATATATTTATTTGATAATTACAGTAGATGTCGCATATAACAAACTCATTGGTACTGGCTATTTCCCCCCCGTTATATGCGATATCCGTTATACGCATATGCCATAATTAGCGTTAGACGGGACCGGGACTTCAGATGCAGTCCGTTATAGGCGAGTGTCCGGTTTATCCGAGGCCGGTATATGCGAGGTCTACTGTATTAGTAACTTGCAGTAGAAATTGACACATAACCTAGACATACAATTTTTGCATACCAAGTATAAATAGAAATGTGTATATATATTGTATAGCTAAAATAGATTAGATTAAAGTGATAACTAAAAAACACTAAAGACAGGTTACAATAAGAATAATATAATCAAATAAAATGATCAAGCTTATATACTCTGTGTACATACCAATCTGGTGCAAGAGCACACACACATATATTCTATGTACTGTATATACAATAATAGTAGCACTTCAAAGATAATTGTGATATTTTCTAGTATTTTTCTATTCCTGTCCACAAGATAAAACTAGATATACACAAACTCATGTCAGGACACACATATAACTTTATTGCTTTCAGAAAGCACAGTTTTGATAATTATATCAAACACAAAAAACAATAGACCAATAATTTAAACAATGTAAATCATTTGATTTCAATTGCGAGTTGTTTAGTTAAAACAGAGACAAAAACAAACAACTGTTGACACACAAAAATAAAACTAGTTCTCCACCACCCTGTCATTATAATGTTTAATAATTTTAACCAAAGTAAGCAATTTAACATAATATCCGAAAATAAAATTTAGAAGAAAAAACAAACATGATCTGGATGATTTTAGTGAAGTTTCATGTCAAAAGAAGACACGTGAAGGACATTTTAGTGAAGAAAACCATGACATATTCCTCTTTGAAATAAATATACACATACATTTTAATATAGAAAACATAGCAAAGTCAATTTAATTTAAACTATGAATGCTTATACTAAAGTATCACAATATATGTTGGCCAATAACAAGAGTTACTTCCCTTTGGCCATAACTATATTTTCCATGGCTTCGTACATTAACCGAAAGCTTTCAAAATAATAATTACCTAATGTGCTAGTGTGTTTAGTAGTATTGTGAATAAACTGTAAAACATTTGACCACTAAAAAGTAATTTCAACTTTCAGTTCTGTGAATCTTTTGATGAAAGAAAGAACAAATGAAGAGATTCAAATATATGTCAATGAAGTAAAATGGGAAATATGTAACATATAGTCATAAAAAAAACTTGAGATTCATTACAGTATACACACACAATAGTTATTAACTTCATTTCTCATAATACCTGTGCAATTAGAAGTAAAATCAGGAAAAAAATCAGTAAAATAAACAAATAAATGTATTCAATATCAAAATTTAGACGATTTACGATTGACACTATTCTAGTAAGTTGCATAATCCAAGAAAGTTTAATCTAGTAGACCTATGTCATACCTCTGTCTAAATGAATGCATAGTAATATTTAATGAGGAAACTAGCACTCAATAATGGGCGAGTGAATATGGAGTTTAATGTCGCTGCGGGAATCTTTCACCCATTTGCGACGATCAATATAGGGAGAGCATTCAGAATAGTACGTTTGTTCATTCTGTTTTTTAAATGAAAGAAATACATTCTTTTGAATCTTGAAATTAAACTACTTTCAATGTGGCAGATATGTAATACCAGTACGTATTAATGATGGATTACGGTAATGAATATTAATCTAGCCCCTATTAACCCTCTCCATGCTGGAGGCAACCGGACATGCCCTATAGAGCAGTGCCTGTATCTAATCCAACAGGGAAAGGGTTAAAGAATATTATACCCAGCGATGTATTGCAAACATTTACTACATATCTATGCCCATTTCCTGCTGTTAATAAATCGCCAATGAACATCGTAGTTCATGAAAGAAATTTTAACATTTGTACATGATAAACTCTTGATTTCTCTTCGCTACTTCTCTCAGTGAATTACCAGCAAATTTTCGCTTTGATTTACTTTATAGTCGAGCAATAAAAGCTATAAAAAGATGTCAGAAGACGACGAGAACATACAATCTGGAACGCAAAGAACACATTTCTGAGGGCCCTAAGTGAATTGAACACATACAAACATGGCCGTCACTGTTACCATGGAAACAGATAGTCAGGGGGAGACCAGTGAGAGGACAACAAGAGGGAAACCGTGCAAGATTTTGTCATCCACTCACGCAGGCGAGCAACATTTGTCAGAATGCAACGTGTAGCACCATATATCATATGTAACAATGATCAACATGACGAGAGCTGATCTGGGAGTGAGGAATATCAGACCTCTATTCGAGCAATTATCAGACTTGCCCGCGATATGTGACAATGGAATCTGTCTGACAAGTCCCCCAAGCTAACAGGAAAGGAATGTGCTTTATTCATATATGGACTTTCTAGATTTCACACCAAAAAAAAGTTAATAATTGAAAAGTTAATGTTCTCATAAGCTTAATCATTTTAAAAGTAAAATTTGTATAACTGCCTGATGATGTCGGCATAGTTGCTGATGAAACGTCGTGGTTTATTATTATTATTATAGTTATATGTACATAGACATTCCCTTCATTTATATTTATCATAAAAGTAAAATTTAAAATGTTATTAGATGTTTATCTAAATTGCTAATGTTATGCGTGATAGTGTTTTGTTTCTTCACAGTATTTTAGTTATTTTATGGTGGTCTGCTTATGGCAAGAGAACTCAGCGATGCAGATGAACCAAGGGAGATAACTACTGTAACAACAGACATCAGAGACTGTACTTCAAGGCACGCAGCTAGGGGTATTTTAATGTGGATGTGCTAGTACTCTAACTGTACCATGCTTATGTTTTGTTTTAAAAATAATGTTAGCTAGGAAATTGATGTGGATGTGTCTGCATATCTCAGGAATCGCAATTAACACTCGCCCGGGCAATTTCTCCCAATGCTAAAGGTATCCTAAGGGTGAGTAGGAATTCATGTCTTTTGTATTTGTTATTTGTATCATTATTCGGGCGATTAAGTTTTAAAGTTAGTTATTATCCCTGATATCTGCTAAGCGCCTGACTTCCAACACAGCAAAGAAAGCCCGGCTTTCATTGGCTCTGGAGTTGTGTGAGCAGACCGCTAGACTGACCACTACTTGCCACCATAATAACCCACCCATCGTATGTCATCAGTCTAAAGAAGACTATCGTCCTGTACATTAGCTTGGGGAACTTGTGATGCATTTGCAGTGGACGTTACTGATAGAAATCTCCTCTTCGGTTCCCATTGTCTGTTTTAGCTTTCCGTATTTATTCCCAGAATGTAATATTAAAGCAAGGGGCTGCTCCTTTCTAGCTGTTCTGTCTGTACTTTCTGTCCGAGACATGCACAGTGCTCCTTTCTAGCTGTTCTGTCTGTACTTTCTGTCCGAGACATGTACAGTGCTCCTTTCTAGCTGTTCTGTCTGTACTTTCTGTCTGAGACATGCGCAGTTACACTGTGCGGCATTGATCCTTTGTAACTGCGCATGTCTCGGACAGAAAGTACAGACATAACAATTAGAAAGGAGCAGCCACCAAACCTCTACTGAAAAATCTACAACTGTTTAATGAATTAAAAACTTTCTAAAACAAGAGTTCCTGTACATTTTCTAGAGTGTTCCCGAAATGCTACAACAGACAATGGGAAGCAGTACGATATATACATGTAATGTAAACTTCATGATGAATACTGAAAGACTTTGGCATTGCTGTAACATTCTATACAATTCTCAAAACAATGTACATGTATATGGCACTACGGTTTTCTCATTACCGTTTGACATTAAAAAACCTTTCTTCTAGAATGCGCACGAGCCTGTCTCTCATGAGCGACTTAAAGTTTTCGTACCACTGTATAAGTTTCTGTCTTCTTTTAACTTTATCTTCGTGAGACATTTTGGCTTCCTTCTCTAAAATACCGCCTAGTTGTTTCCAGTCTTTTATGTACACAATGGGCGCGTTATACTCCTTGAAAAGTCTGAGAGGAGCGATGACGGAAGCACTGGATGAACCACAATTCCCTGGGGTCATGACATCCTCCACGACAGGAAGTGACCCGTAAGACAGCGCCTCGTAGATACGATAACATTCCGTGTTGATGCCCACGGGGTTGAGAGTCAAGTCACTTTGTGCCAATGCCCGTAGGTATTCCTCCCGGGATGAGCCGGTCTCCTGAGGCAGCCATCTGGAAAACAAGGACATCACAGTGACCACGTAATACGTGACTTACACTACAGCAGGGGGCTGCTCCTTTCTAGCTGTTCTGTCTGTACTTTCTGTCCTACGCATGCACAGTTACACTGTGCGTTGTTGATCCTCGGTAACTGCGCATGCGTCGGACAGAAAGTACAGACAGAACAGCTAGAAAGGAGCAGCCCCCAGATGACGTGAAATACTTGCTGAGTACCTTAGTGCATTGATCTCCTGAACATAGAGCAACACAATCATTAGGTCTACAAATTTGTTATTAAACATACCTCAGTGCCATTAAGTTGGCTTGGTTTTGAAAAAAACCCACTGTACCACGAATCTACCGTCTCCCCACTGTACTATCGTATATGTACCGGTACATGCTCATTTTCAGCATTGAGAAACACTATCTCTCTGTGGGGACTTGACTCTGGTTCAGAAGTTTGATGACCTCCTACTGGGCTACCTCCTTCCTCACTGTACAATAGTTACAGCACTGAGAATTGAGGCCTTGCATGTGACGTCACTCAATACTGGGTGCAAAAACAATGGAATTTTCCGCCATTGCTCAACGTCATCAAATTGTTTTCTACCAACCAAAACGTTTTCTGCCACCCAAACGATTGTTCAGTGCAAGGCCTCGATACTATCTTTGAGAAAACATGAATCGGGACTTGACTTCGGTTCAGAAGTTCGATGACCTACCATCGTGCTACCTCCCTCCCCTCTGTATTACTATATTAGCATAATATACATGTAACAGCACGAGAACGGCTATGGACACTCACTCTCTGCGGGACTTGACGTAGCAGGACGACATGTAGCCGCTTTTATCCAGCACGTTCAGCAGACTCTCGCGAGAGGAATTCTTATAAATTGTTCCCAAGAAATTGCATAAATATTTTCTATGAATATTCAGTGGTAGATGAGCGGCGTCAACTTTGGGGAAGTCTCGGTACCTGCAAAAAAATATTGAAATTATATGTTAATGAATTGAATTAGTACTTAAAGGGGCAAGATCATACTTGCATAGGGGAAAATGGTCACTATCGGGGTTATTACATATTCTGAAAGAACAATC